>JAWPHD010010886.1:0-88988 GCA_037043455.1 Cyrtodaria siliqua | reverse complement strand
TCGGACGACCGATTCATGGGTTTCACTCGTCCGGATTCGAATTTCACTCGTCAATACGAGCGGACGAGTGGAATTTTCGTGCCCTGCAAGGGAAATATAAATAATGTTCAACAGTGAAAATTATTTTAAATACATAACCGTAATACTTTATATAATC
Source organism: Cyrtodaria siliqua (assembly GCA_037043455.1). NCBI lineage: Eukaryota > Metazoa > Mollusca > Bivalvia > Adapedonta > Hiatellidae > Cyrtodaria > Cyrtodaria siliqua. Next base: position 88,831 of record JAWPHD010010886.1, on the reverse strand, counting down.
GCGTACTTTTTCCATCAGCCGGTAACGTCCATTTCTACATGTATTAAACATCCGATCATACCTCAGCTTCGTGTTATTTCGGCTATATTTAGCTGCTACTACATGTGGAGATCATAAACACATGACGTCACAGTTTTCTGTGCACAAGAAACTTAGAATGGAAACAATGGAGAAGGATGCCACCGAAGGTCGGTCCGTCAGAGTAAATTTAAAAAATCACGGGCATCATGATGTTACGGACGTCATTTAGGAAACGATATTGTCGCTTATAATAGTTGTAATTCGAATAACTTGTCCCTGTTTTTGCTAATGGCAATTAATTGGTGTATTTTGGACATTATGCCGGATATCTACGAGTCTTCACTCGACGTAGCGAGGAAGCTAAGCAGTTTCTGGGGTTGATGATGACGAAGGAAAGCGAACGGGACGTAATATTTGGACGGAAATAAGAGATACGGACGTTATGATGACGGATGATTTAAAACACACGCTAACTGATAATCTTGATTAATTTGATCGTGTGTTTTGTTCATATCTCATTGAAAATGGTAATAGATAAATTGTGTGAAGTTTAATGCTCTGCAAATCCACTGTAAAATGAGTTTCATAATTGTGTAAACGGACGCAATTTAGGACGGACATTTTAAACATGGGATGTTACTTTAGGACAGACATTGTGAAAACGGGATGTTACTTTAGGACAAACATTGTGGAAACGGGATGTAACTATTGACAGACGTGTATACATACATGTAGAAACCTGTACGTCATAATGGCATAATGATCATTACTGATCAATGGAAGACTTTAATCAGTTTAAATATATATGTTACAGAAAAAAAAGAAGAAAAAAATTAAAAGTAAAGAATATAATTTGTAGACATGTACAGAGCTCCAGATAAGGATTTGGACATTGAGAATTTTTACTCCATTGTTTTATTTTAATTGGGTATTTGCATTTTGCAATTGGGTAAAAAAACATTTCATCATTTATTTTTCAGTTGCGTATTTTTACCCTACCCGGATGTTTTCAATTGGGTATTTCCTTGTAAAATTAACCAACAACAAAGAAAACACATAATCAAACATGGTACTCACGTTTAAGTCATTTACGGTCTTTTTACTTACACGGTTCCCAGAGTGCTTTTGTTGCGTTTTACGATCAATGTTTTCCAACACATCAGATAATATATCTTGAACAATGCTTTGTGAATCTTGGGACAACATTGAATAGTATGTCATCTAAGGTTATTTTTGAAATTTGTTTTGCCTAACTTGATTTAGATCGCCGAGCGCCTACATGATATAAAAAGGGTGCAGGCAAACATGAGTAAATTGCGCACAATTAAAACTGAATTTTGGAACCAGTCTGTTCATTTGACAGTTTCGGTCTTTTACCTATATTTGATTTTGTTTCGAGATATCATGTGAGAACTCTGGGCCAATACGCGATCGATTAGAAATGAAAAATTGCAAATATGCAAGCAATTTGCGAGGGCGATTTGCGAGGAATTGTGTATCAAACATTTCTTTTGCGTTATGATACGCATGGTTTTGTATTTATATTGCTTTTTCTACCATTTTATTTGCATATTTACCAAATACGCACCTTATCTGGAGCTCTGCATGTATGTTGTTTTTGTGTTCTATGATTATTTTTTTAACCAAACAATATCAGTTGAACTTTTTTTTATACGTAACACATTTCAATTATTTCATTTTTAGCTCGACTGGCCAGCAGAGCTTATGGGATGCCGAGTTGTCCGTCGTTCGGCGTCGGCGTTAACTTTTGTCTCGTTAAAGCGATAGGGCCTTCATTTTTCATCCGATCTTTACCATACTTTAACAGGTTGTTAATATCAATGAAAGCTCGGATGAGTTCGGAAACCAGCCAGATCGGACAAGTAACAGCAGAGTTATGGCCCTTGATTTAGTTAAAAATGCTATACTGCTGTATTTTGTCTCGTTAAGACGATAGGGCCTTCATTTTTAGCTCTACTGGCCGAAGGCCAGCAGAGCTTATGGGATGCCGAGTTGTCCGTCGTCCGTCCGTCGTCCGTCCGTCAGTTGTTAACTTTTGTCTCGTTAAGACGATAGGGCCTTCATTTTTCATCCAATCTTTATCAAACTTTAACAGGTTGTTAATATCAATGAAAGCTCGGATGAGTTCGAAAACCAGCCAGATCGGCCAAGTAACAGCGGAGTTATGGCCCTTGATTTAGTTAAAAATGCTATATTGCTATATTTTGCCTCGTTAAGACGATAGGCAGGGCTGTACAAATCCTATAGCCCGACGCCCGGGACTAGTCCAAAACCAAAGTCGGGCGTGTCACTTTTTCAAAGATTTCAGTCCCGGACTAGTCCAATTTAAAAAAAAAAAAATAAATAAATAAATTCGGGCATGTCACTGTTTGAAAGATTTCAGTCCCAGATTTGTCCACATGTCATAAAAATACTCCAGCACACTTCTCAACGTAATCCTTTAATTGCACTCGCTTATGTAATGCAATAAGCATCCACAGCGGCGATAAGCGATTACCCCGGGCAATTTTAGCAACAATCAACCATGCCGGAAGTCCTGCCTCCAAATTACTTTAATTGACAGTCGGCATTGTCGCATAATCCAATCAATTGACCTGATCTATTTTAATCCAGACCCGCTAGCCAATGAAACGAATACTACAGGTAAATCACAAGTCACGTGATTACCTGTTCAACCAAGGTGAGCTGAAAATGGCGATACATTGAAACAATAACACTTAACACGTTGAAGAGTAAATAAGGATTGTTTCCTTTACTGTGTATAATGAATTATAATGAGTATGCAAGACGCAGTTTTAACATATTGAGAAATCGAAAGTATTCAGGACTTGTGTGCATTTTTTGGGACTAGTCACAATTTCTTTGGGACTAGTCACTTTTGACAGGGTGACTAGTCCCGGACTAGTGGCTAAAAAAATTATTTGTACAGCCCTGATAGGGCCTTCATTTTTCATCCTATCTTTACCAAACTTCACCACATTGTTAATATCAATTAAAGCTCAGACAAGTTCGAAAACCAGCCAGATCGGACCAGTAACACCAGAGTTATGGTCCTTGATTTAGTTAAAAATGCTATATTGGTATATTTTGCCTCGTTAAGATGATTGGACCTTCGTTTGTCATCCTATCTTTATCAAACTTTACCACATGTTAATAATGAACAATGAAAGCTCAGACAAGTTTGAAAAACAGCCATATCGGACTAGTAACAGCGGAGTTATGGCCCTTGATTTAGTTAAAAATGCTATATTTTGCCTCGTTAAGACGCTAGGGGCTTTATTGTTCATCTGATCTTTACCAAACTTTATCAGATTGTTAATATCAATGAAAGCTTGGACAAGTTCGAAAACCAGCCATATCGGAATAGTAACAGCGGAGTTATGGCCCTTGATTTAGTTAAAAATGCTATATTTTGACTCGTTGAGACGATAGGGGCTTCATTGTTTATCCGATCTTTACCAAACTTTATCAGATTGTTAATGTCGTTGAAAGCTCGAACAAGTTCGAAAACCAGCCATATCGGACCAGTAACAGCGGAGTTGTGGCCCTTGATTTAGTTAAAAATGCTATATTTTGCCTCGTTAAGACGATAGGGGCTTCATTGTTCATCCGATCTTTACCAAACTTTATCAGCTTGTTAATGGCATTGAAAGCTGGAACAAGTTTGAAAACCAGCCATTTCGAACAAGTAACAGCAGAGTTATGGCCCTTGATTTAGTTAAAAATGCTATATTTTGCCTCGTTAAGACGATAGGGGCTTCATTGTTCATCTGATCTTTACCAAACTTTATCAGATTGTTAATATCAATGAAAGCTCGAACAAGTTCGAAAACTAGCCATATTGAACCAGTAACAGCAGAGTTATGGCCCTTTATTTAGTTAAAAATGCTATATTTTGCTTCATTAAAACGATGGGGGCTTCAGTGTTCATCCGATCTTTACCAAACTTGATCAGATTGTTAATATCAATGAAAGCTCGGACAAGTTCGAAAACCAAACATATCGGCCCAGTAACAGCAGAGTTATGGCCCTTGATTTAGGTCAAAACGCTATATTTTGTTTCGTTAAGACAAGAGGGCCTTCATTTTTCATCCGATCGTTACCAATTTTTTTTTTTTTTTTTAATATAATTTTTGATCTAAATTTTATTTTTTTTTTTTTTTTTTTATTTTTTTTTTTAATTTTTTAATTTAATTTTTTTTTTATTTTTTTTTATTTTATTTTTTTTTGTTTCTTTTAATTTTTTTTTTTTTTTTATCTATGTTGGACCAGTCGGACCAGTAACAGAGGAGTTATGGCTCTTGATGTAGTTAAAAATGCTATATTTTGCCTCGTTAAAATGGTAGGGCCTTTTTTTTTCATCTGATCTTTACCGAACTTTAACAGATTCTTTAGTTATGGCCCTTGATTTAGTTCAAAAGCTGTTTTTTGCCCGAAACTTCCAAAAAAACGTAAATGGCAGTCACTCGCTTCATTGATGTTATAAGAGCCATGTTAGCAAGTAGAGCGTCCACAGGCCCTCTTGGGCCTCTTGTTCATCCTATCTTTACTAAACTTTACCACATTGTTAATATCAATAAAAGCTCGAACAAGTTTGAAAACCAGCCGTATCGGACCAGTAACAGCGGAATTATGGCCCTTGATTTCGTTAAAAATGCTATATTTTGCATCGTTAAGATGATAGGGGCTTCATTGTTCATCCGATCTTTACCAAATTTTATTAGATTGTTAATGTCGTTGAAAGCTCGAACAAGTTCGAAAACCAGCCATATTCGACCAGTAACAGCGGAGTTATGGCCCTTGATTTTGTTAAAAATGCTATATTTTGCCTCGTTAAGACGATAGGGGCTTCATTGTTCATCCGATCTTTACCAAACTTTATCAGATTGTTAATATCAATGAAAGCTCGGACAAGTTCGAAAACCATTCATATCAGACCAGTAACAGCGGAGTTAAGGCCCTTGATTTAGTTCAAAATGATATATTTTGCCTCGTTAAGATTTTTCATCCATCTTTACCAAACTTTATCAGATTGTTAATGTCTATGAAAACTTGGTCAAGTTCGAAAACCAACCAGATCGAACCAGTAACAGTGGAGTTATGGCCCTTGATTTTGTTAAAAATGCTATAATTTGCCACGTCATACGATAGGGCCTTCATTTTGCATGTGATCTTTGTCAAACTTTTTTTAATTTTTTTTTTTAATTTATTATTATTATTTTTTAATTATTATTTTTAATTCTTTTAATTTTTTTTTTTTTTAATTATTATTTTTTTATTTATTTTTTATTAAATTATTATTGTTATTTTTTTTAGCTCTATGTTGGACCAGTCGGACCAGTAACAGATGAGTTATGGCTCTTGATTTAGTTCCAAATGCTATATTTTGCCTCGTTAATACAGTAGGGCCTTCATTTTTATCTGATCTTTACCAAACTTTACCAGATTCTTTAGTTATGGCCCTTGATTTAGTTAAAAAGCTGTTTTTTAATGGCAGTCACTCGCTTCATTGATATTATAAGAGCCGTGTTAGCCAGTAGAGCGTCCACAGGCCCTCTTGGGCCTCTTGTTTAAAACACAATATGTAGAATGACTAGCCTCTTTCTTATATAAATCAAGTGTCTTTCTGACAAATTACCATACATATAGGGGTCAGGTATAAGGATACACTCTGAAGCATATTTTCTCTGATAAAGGCAACATGCCTTGAGAAATTCCTGGGGAGAAGACTGATAAATCTAATGGTTAAAAATCTGAGCATCCTGAATACTGGAGACTGCAAGGTACAATGCGGTGTCGTCAGCAAACAATCTTACCTTGGACTTGATGTTATCCGGAAGCTCATTGATATAAATCAAGGAAAGAATCGGGGGCCCAATACAGAACCTTGTGGTACCCCTGATGTTACATCGACTGGATATATATTTAAAGCCGCCCCAGAGAAAGGGGAAAGTGGTATTATAACTTACTGAGTGGTGAAATAATGACTAGATAAAGAAATGGAATCATGTTTAACTGCACATCAACACATTAATTATAGTTATTTAGCGCCGCCCCAGAGAGACGGAAAGGTGATATTTAAGCTTAAGTGAGTGGTGAAATAATGAGTAAATGACTAAATAAGGAAATTGAATTGAATCTTATTTACTTATTCCTGAAGACAATATTTCTCCGCCCAATATATGTTATAATACCGCCTTACGCTTGACTGCATAATGCTGAGATTCCCCCTGCGGACATAGCCCCCTAAGCCAGCCTAGGCCATAGTATCCGCTGACACAATGGCCGGCCTGGACACTATGCCTTCTGTATGTATATGCAATTAAGCGAAATTATGCCTTTCAAAATAGTTTCCCAATAAATAAACAAGGCCTAGAAATTCGAGCATCTGCACCGACATGCGATGCTTCTTGTTGTGTTTAGCGCTGTTTCTCACTCAGTATAAGTGCTACGCCCATAATAACCCTATTTGGCAGTATGTATTATTTTGTTGTAAAACTAAATTCAATTATAATTACATATTTAAAACCATATATAAAATAATTTTAGTTGCACAAGGCAGCTTTAAGGTCCAGAGAATAAAGGCAGAGAAAAAAAAATGACCCTGATTACAAGGCCAAAGAAGCTGAACGGAAAAGGCTCCAGAGAAATAAGTTAAAAAGACAGCCAAGATATTGAGAAAATTATTAGACAAAGAGAACAAAGTAAGATCAGACAATCCATATATAGAGAGAAGAAAAAGAATACAGTTTCGGATACAAATGAAATCCCTCCTGTCAAAAAAATACTTACACGGGCAGAACAAGAAAAAAAGAAAGAAAACTGGAGAAAATCTAAACAGGCTAGTAGAGCCAATATGTCGGCACAGAAGAAGAGAAGAGTTTGAGAGTATGACAGACATAGGAAAAGCCTATTAAGGGAAAAGCCACAAACAACATCAACAACAAGTGGAGTACCAGATGCAGTGTTGTTTTCCAAAACTGCAGTAAAACAGAAAGTGTTTAGAATAAAAAAACACATGCCCAAGAGTGCAAAAAAGTTTGCACAGGTTATCAGCCATATGGTATGTAATACCACACCTAGAAAAGTGCAAGCACTTGCACTGAAAGGTCTAAGTATAGGTCCAGTGAAATCAAAAAATGAAGTTGGAACTGTATATCAGTGGCATACGGGACAATGTAAAAATACTTCGGGCGAAAAAGCAGCACAAGTGGAATGTTTTAAAACGTTGTTTAGCAATTAGTTTGGCTAGTATTCGGAAAGCACGCAACTTTAAAATCCTTGCAAAAGATACCGGTATGGAGTATAAATATTTGAGAAAATATGCCTCAAGAAACATTGAAGATGACCAGCATGTGAGTCAGCTATTCACAAGGAAAAGACGAAGTGATGCAATTGATGAAGCTGTTATAGAGCGCGTGGAAGTACGCTTCGACTCCACTTCATCATTTGTACCGGATAAGAAGGCAGTTAGTAAAAAGACCTTGGAATCAAAAAAAATCTTGTCAGATCCAGTGTCAAAAGTGTATGAGGATTTTAAGATAAAAAATCCGGATGCTCAAGTTTCCTTGGCACAATTCCACAAGTTGCGTCCCAAAAGTGTCCAAACAAGTCGCCAGCAGCAACTCTATCAAAGTAGAGGCGAGTATTGCACCAATGCAAAATTAAAACTCGACGTTGTTGACCGTTTATGCGGAAAACACCAATTGCCGGAGTGCATACTAACAGATAAATATAAACTTTTGGTGGTAACAAGCTGCCTTGAGAGGACTTACATCAAAAAAGGTGCATCACAAATTCACAAGAGAATGTGATATTTGTGGTGTTGAGAATCTTAGAAATCACCTGCAACCACTTATAGATAGAACACAAGATGATATAGTCACTTGGCAGTAATGGACGAACACCCAATACACTAGACCAGGAAAGAAACCAAGCACCCGGAAGATTCTTGAAAGCAAGACTGGGTCGGTCATTCAGCTAATTGAGGATCTGCAAAAAGACGCACAAAATCTCTCAAAGCACCTTATGATAGCCACATGGCAAAAGAACTGTTTTGATATTGTTTCAAAAACAGTACCCCATAACTCGGTTGTCATGCATCTGGATTTCTCCGAAAATTATTCCACTTTTTATCAACAGGAAATAAGCTCTGCCCATTGGATGAAAAACCTCATTACAGTTCACCCATTGGTTGCATTTTACAAGTGTCCAGACTGCGGAGAAGGTACCACACCAGTGCTGTCCAAGAGTTCATGACCACAGCAGTTCAATTTCTGAAAGAAGAAAGAGATGTACCATTTGCTAAGGTGTACGAATATACCGACGGGTGTTCTTCCAATACAAGTCTCGTGGACCATTTGTGGATATCAATTTTGGTGAAGCTGATTTCGGAGTCGAGAGAGAAAGATTGTATTTCGGCTCTTGCCATGGAAAGGGTCCATCAGATGCTGCCGGTGGTGTGACAAAGACGGCTGCCAGAATGGCAGTTATTAGAGGGGAAGCCATTATAACCAACGCAAGCTCAATGTATGGTTATTTGTAAGCAAAACTAACAAGAAGAGGACACATTGGAGGTATTTGCAATCACAGTCGCCGGCATTTTTTTCTAGTGGACAATATTAACAGAACGCGACCAGAGAGGGCAATAACAACTTCTGTTAAGGGAACCAGATTATTCCATAGTGTTCGTAGCATGTCACCAGGAATAATATGCGCAAGAGACCTTGCATGCACTTGCAAGAGTTGTATAACTGGTGTCAAAACAGTAATTATGTTGGTATGTGGATTGTGAAACACCTCAATTTAATTATACCACAAACTGTGCGAACATTTGGACAAGGGGTAGTTCAGCAAGGACGAGGAGGAGGCCAACTGAGAGCTAGAGGGGAGCAACTGAGAGCTAGAGGGGGCCGACTGAGAGATAGAGGGGGACAACTGAGAGCTAGACGTGTCTTACCGGCTGTCGATAGCAGTGATTCAGATGAAAGTGCTCGATCAGTTCAATCTGCAGATTCAATTGACACAGCCAGGAGTGATGAACTTGAAGATATGGAGGTGCCCTGACATCTACAAGTCCGTTTCAACAAGGACGAGGAGGAGGCCGACGGAGAGCTAGAGGTGGCCAACTGAGAGCTAGAGGTGGCCGACTGAGAGCTAGAGGGGGACAACTGAGAGCTGGACGTGTCTTACCAGCTGTCGATAGCAGTGATTCAGATGAAAGTGCTCGATCAGTTCAATCTGCAGATTCAATTGACACAGCCAGGAGTGATGAACTTGAAGATATGGAGGTACCCCTGACATCTACAAGTCCGTTTCAACAAGGACGAGGAGGAGGCCGACTGAGAGCTAGAGGGGGCCGACTGAGAGCTAGAGGGGGACAGCTGAGAGCTAGACTTGTCTTACCAGCTGTCGATAGCAGTGATTCAGATGAAAGATCAATTCAATCTGCAGATTCAGCTGACACATCCAGCAGTGATGAACTTGACGATGTGGACGAAGCCCCAGCATATACAATTCCGGTTCAGCTGAGCGTAAGAGAAGGCAGCCAAGTTAGCAGTGATTCAGATAAATCTGCTCAACCACCACATCCCGCAGATTTAGTTCACACATCCAACAGTGATGAACTTAAAGATGTTGAGGTAACGCCATCATCATGGTTCGCACAGACTTGAAAAGGCCTTAAATTTTGATGAGTTGCTTGAAAAGGCCCTAAATTGCATGTCAGGCCCTAAAAAGTCCCTAAATTTACTCTATACGGCCCTAAAATTTAGTTTTGGTGGCCCTAAATTTCATTTCGCACATTATTTGGGCTGTCAATGTGTTGTTGCTTCTAAAAATAGAATGAATTCAAGAACGACAACTCCTACGAAATTTCTAAAAATAGAATGAATTCAAGAACGGCAACTCCTACGAAATTAGATTTGTACTATTGTACATCGTACTCAGTTTGTTTCATACTCGGTTATATTTCAGAGGGGAAGTTATTAGCCAGCCAACGACTGAGCCAACCTTGCAGCCATTTTTGCACGGCCGTTTTTGAAAAATCGCGGCCAATATTTGGTGGAGTGGGTGGGGTATAATTAAAAAAAAAAGGTATTCGGGGAGTAGCTTAGACTTACACTTGAATTTTTCAGAAAAAAAACCAAACATCATTTAAATACTAATCAAACATTAAAAAAAAAAATTAAAAAAAAAAAAAATGTACTAATATATGCTATACTAATATAATTTTTTTTTTTTATTTTTTTTATTTTTTAAATTTGTGTTTTTAATGTTTGATTAGTATTTAAATGATGTTGTTGTTTTTTTCTGAAAAATTCAAGTGTAAGTCGTAAGCTACTCCCGAACAGAGCTGAAAACTTGTTTAATCTTAGGTAGGTCCAGGTTTATTGGCTATAAATACAGTAAAACCCAGCTAATGCAACCGCTTACAATATACACATTTAGTGTTTTTTACAGGTGACTGCTTAATGCAGCACTATAGTTTGCAGAAAGCTATTAGAGGAGCTTTCTACAATACTATCATGCTGCATTAAGCTGCCACCTATCTTATTGTAGGGGTCACTTTAGAGGGGTTTTACTGTAGCAGTAAGCAGGAATTTTAGTCAAATGCATAATTATGCTATAAATATTGAGGCCCTAAATTTAGCGAAAATTTCCCTAAAAAGGCCCTAAATTTAGGTTTGAAAAGTCTGTATGAACCATGATCATCTACAGGACCAGTTCTGCAAAAGATTTCTTGGCAACTAGATGAACTTGACGATGTGGTGGAAGCCCCAGCATCTGCAAGTCCGGTTAAACTGAGCGTAAGAAAAGGCGGCCAACGGAGAGTTAGCAGTGATTCAGATAAATCTGCTCAACCACCGCAGCCTGCAGATTTAGTTGACACATCCAACGGTGATGAACTTGGAAGATGTTGAGGTAACGCCATCATCTACAGGGCCAGTTCTGCAAAAGATTTCTTCGCAACTAGATGTCTTTCCTGATATTCAACACCCTGTTAACGTTGATTGGATTAAAGTAAACAAGGTAAGTTTTACTGAGGGCACTTTAAACTGGGGTAATTTTAGAAGTAATAAAACTTAATTTTAAGAACCGCAAGAAGCTTTTAAATTTATTAAAGAAGGGTGGTTGACTGTATCCTTTCTACCCATCTCTGGGAGACAGCGCTATATATGTGAATAAATGTATTGAAAGGCCCTTCAACTTGAGTGTCGACAATAGAATTTGCAATAACTCTGCAGTTCTGCAGGTTAGAAGATTCTAGGCCCATGCTCAATATTTTTTTCTAGATGTAAATGAAGGATGAGTCTGACATGTTCATTCCTGTTTGGCGCCATATAACCTTTCTTGTGTTGGTGCGCCCCCAATTCAATTCAATTTAATTATCGCCTCAAGTTAGTTAGTTACGTTGTTAGGATAATGTATGTGGTTACTATTCAACTATACTCTGTAAAAGAAGTTTTGGACCATGGCAGCGTTCGAACCCGTACAATGATCGCTGAACCATGACATTCGACCATAACCCTTATTATCTCAGTTGATAATTCACAATAGAGCAACAATCAACAATAATTATCGTTTACAATGAAAGTTTGCGAAAAAATAATAATCTTTTTATTGGTTACTCGAATGTGTCCGTAACTGTTACTTTGTATGGACTTTGCAACATTTTTTACAGACCCTTTGTGTGTTCGCGATATTTTTGTAAAATCAAATCTTGTTTGGAATTTAATGTTTCTGGTACCAAATTAACCGGGTAGGGTATACCTTGGTTACTAAAAAAAGATGCTTAAATTGTGTCCACTAGTTTTATTAGCTCTACTGATCAGAGATCAGCAGAGCTTATGCCGTGGTGCGGCGTCCGTCGTCCGTCTGTCTGTCTGTCTGTCTGTAAACTTTTTTTTGTAGCGACTTCTCCTCTGAAACTACTGAATGGATTTTCATGAAACTGTACAGAAATGTTGCCCATGAAGTCTAGTTGATCCTAGCAAAAATTCATGTTGATGTGGAATCCAAGATGGCCGCCATATCTAAAAATAGGTTTTTAAAAAACAAGTTTGTAGCGACTTCTACATGAAAACTATAAGTGATATTGATATGGGACTTTTTCTAAATTGATCAGCATGACATGATGTTGGTCCTTGTCGAAAATCGTTTTGATTCGACGTTAAACATGGCTGCCAGCGGCCATCTTTGTTTACATAGAGTTATATAATGAAAACTTGTAGCGACTACTCCTCTGAAACTACTTGACGGATTTTCATGAAACTTCACAGGAATGTTGCTCTTGATGTCTAATTGATCCTAGAAAAATTTCAGGTCGGCCGGAAATTCAAGATGGCCGCCACGGCTAAAAATAAATTTTCAAAATACAAGTTTGTAGCGACTACTTCTTGAAAACTGTAAGTGATATTGATATGGGACTTTTTCTAAAATGATCAGCATGACATGATGTTGGTCCTTGTCAAAAATCGTTTTGATTCAACGTTAAACATGGCTGCCAGCGGCCATCTTTGTTTACATACAGTTATATAGTAAAAACTTGTAGCGACTACTCCTTTGAAACTACTTGACATATTTTCATGAAACTTTACAGGAATGTTGCTCTTAATGTCTAATTGATCCTAGCAAAATTTCAGATCGGCCAGAAATTCAAGATGGTCGCCACAGCTAAAAATAGATTTTTAAAAAAGAAGTTTGTAGCGACTACGTCTTGAAAACTATAAGTGATATTGATATGGGACTTTTTGTAAAATGATCAGCATGACATGATGGTTATCAGAGTCAAACATTATTTTGATTCGACGTTAAACATGGCTGCCAGTGGCCATCTTTGTTTACATAGAGTTATATGATGAAAACTTGTAGCGACTACTCCTCTGAAACTACTTGATGGATTTTCATGAAACTTCACAGGAATGTTGCTCTTGATGTCTTATTGATCCTAGCAAAATTTCAGGTCGCCCGGAAATTCAAGATGGCTGCCATGGCTAAAAATAGATTTTCAAAATACAAGTTGTAGCGGACTACTACTTGAAGACTATAAGTGATATTGATATTGGACTTTTTGTAAAATGATCAGCATGACATGATGTTGGTCCTTGTCAAAAATTGTTTTGATTCAACGTTAAACATGGCTGCCAGCGGCCATCTTTGTTTACATAGAGTTATATAGTAAAAACTTGTAGCGACTAATCCTTTGAAACTACTTCGCAGATTTTCATGAAACTTTACAGGAATGGTTGCTCTTAATGTTTAATTGATCCTAGCAAAATTTCAGATCGGCCACAAATTCAAGATGGCCGCCATAGCTAAAATTAGATTTTTAAAAAAGAAGTTTGTAGCGACAACGTCTTGAAAACTATAAGTGATATTGATATGGGACTTTTTGTAAAATGATCAGCATGACATGATGGTTATCAGAGTCAAACATTATTTTGATTCGACGTTAAACATGGCTGTCAGTGGCCATCTTTGTTTACATAGAGTTATATAATGAAAACTTGTAGCGACTATTCCTGTGAAACTACTTGACGGATTTTCATGAAACTTCACAGGAATGTTGCTCTTGATGTCTAATTGATCCTAGCAAAATTTCAGGTCGGCCGGAAATTCAGAATGGCCGCCACGGCTAAAAATAATTTTTCAAAAAACAAGTCTGTAGCGACTACTTCCTGAAATCAAAATCAATCAGTAGAGCTTCAAGGTCATTGACCTCTTGTTTTTATATGACTTTATATACCCTGGTCCAAAACTTTTTTTACCGAGTATATAAATATATGTATTACAGTCAACAGATGATCTATTGATACATGCGTCAGATTTAGAAGATAGCAGCTCGAGTGCATCCTTGGACAACAGCTTGCCACAGATGGTGCTGGATGGATCTGGGAAGCCTCGGAGGTGCTTATTCATTGTTTCATTATATTTTAATGTTTAAATGCAGGTTTGAATAAACTATAAAAATGTTGTCGAGTAGATCTAGAATGGTTCTGTTCATTTATAAAAGGAAAGCAACTACTTTGGTAATGGTGATATAGCAAATTGGGTATATAATGTTTGAAAATCTACAGTATAACATATTTAGTGACAAAACTTTACTTATAAATTTAGGTGACTAATGGTGATCATGTGAGCCGTTGCAAGGATGCACTAACCTTTCAGTTAGCAGAGACTACTGACGATGTACCAGCCCTCAAACCAGACAGCTTAGATCCTGATGTCCAACCTATTACCTGTCCTAAAAATGACACCCCTAGCAATGAAGACGACTCACAGGTGCTTATAATTCATGATTGTTTCTGTTTGAAATAAAGTTGTAACTGCAAGGATTAAATGCTCTCATTAATGTATTAAGTCAACATTGGTTATGATACCTGCTATAAACAATTGTAAATATAACTTTTGAAAATCTACATATTTAGTGACAAAACTTTACTTATTTAGGTGACTGATGGTGATCATGTGAGCCCTTGCAAGGATGCCCACCCTTTCAACTAGAAGTGACAACTGACCATGTATCAGCCCCTCAAACCGGACAGCTTAGATGATGGTGTCCAACCTATGACCTGTCCTGAAAATGACAGCCCTAGCTTGCCGAGGTTTGTTCTTTCTTATATAATTATATATCTGTACAAATATGATCAGTTTGACCTGATAACAAATTTGACCTGATAACAAATTGTTCCAACTGACCTGGATGTATGTTTGAAGTTACTCAATTATAAGATCCATGTTTAGTATAAATGCAAATAGATCTATAGTCTTCCATTTTGTGATATATATAATTATATACATGTATATGTGAAATCAATGCATTATCATGTCATCAGTTCACAAAGATTATAAAACAAAATATATATGTAGGTATGCTGTAGGAACCAATGTTTTTATTAAACATGGTTCCCAGATGTTGCCAGCTGTTGTAAGTATATTGTTCTTAAATATGTTTTTTTTTTGTTCTACAAAATGAGTTTATCCAATCATTTATTTAAACAGGTACCTTGGTAACTTCAGAATCAACGTTGGATCAAGAACATGATACTTTTTTCTGGAAATCATTTTTATCTTCATTTTTTGTCATTTGATTCTATTGATTACCATTCCAACCTGATAAAACATGGGTTTTCAAAGATTGAAAAACATGAGCAAATACAATTTGGGTCTCCAATACGCTATATATTTTATTCATACATGTACCTTCATTCATACATTTTGTAGAATTTTACTGTCAGAAGGTGCAGGTTTCAGAAAATACTGTTTTATTTTGCACATTTATAATAAGGGACTAATTTTGTACATGTATATAAACTAAAAACACCGTTTGCTATTTGCTGTTTGTTTAAATTTTATTTTGCTGCATATTCAAACAAGCTGAAAATATATACAGAATACATGTACTAATTATACACACACCTTATAAAGCGTAGTGTTTCCCTTCCCATAAAAACAAACATTTAATGAAGTAACGTTAATATATACATGTATGTATGTAATGTTTCAACCAATATATGCAATTTTGGAACAGCCACTTTGTAAACAATTGTATGGAACTACATGTAATCCTACACCATGCAAAATATTATTGAAGTAAAAATGTCTATACCATGCCTTTCCCTTTTTACTTGCAGTTTGTCCAAACGCCTGATGAACAATTGCCAACCGGAGCAGATGATAATTATGGTCTATGGGCCCAGTTTTATAAGGAAACCAAACGGAATTACTGGGCCCTGGAGGACAAACCGTTCTTCATTTTATGGAAAGATGTTGTTAAAAAAATTAATGAACCTGAACTTTCACTACTTGGTTCGCGAGTTTACTACAGATTTTAGTGTGTGTCTAAAACCTTGTCATTATTTCCAAACATTGATAGATCTGTGTGCACACTTTCTTTTTCGGCTGAGTATATTATGAACGTGATGGTTCGGAATACAAATTTATGACTAAATATGTCCAAGACTCGTTTTCATTTGAGCATGAACATAGCATGAATCTATGAAGCTGAGATCTGCATGTTGACACCTATTACAATTTGATTGATGAGTGTAGTGTCACTTTCTTTGCATACAATACTAATGGCAGATATTATATAATGTTTAGCAGTTTCTAATGTTTTTTTAGGCATTGTTGACCTGAAGCACAGTTGGATTGTTTCTCAATAAATATATATGTTACGTTGGAGACTTTATTTTTCATATTTAAAGCTATTATTGATTGTAATATGATTTTCCTTCCTACGTAACTTCCCATCACACAGGTTGTCTGTCCTACATAACGTCCCATCACACAGGTTGTCTGTCCTACATAACGTCCCATCACACAGGTTGTCTGTCCTACATAACTTCCCATCACACAGGTTGTCTGTCCTACATAACGTCCCATCACACAGGTTGTCTGTCCTACGTAACTTCCCATCACACAGGTTGTCTGTCCTACATAACTTCCCATCACACAGGTTGTCTGTCCTACATAACGTCCCATCACACAGGTTGTCTGTCTTACATAACGTCCCATCACACAGGTTGTCTGTCCTACATAACGTCCCATCACACAGGTTGTCTGTCCTACATAACTTCCCATCACACAGGTTGTCTGTCCTACATAACGTCCCATCACACAGGTTGTCTGTCCTACATAACGTCCCATCACACAGGTTGTCTGTCCTACATAACGTCCCATCACACAGGTTGTCTGTCCTACATAACATCCCATCACACAGGTTGTCTGTCCTACATAACGTCCCATCACACAGGTTGTCTGTCCTACGTAACTTCCCATCACACAGGTTGTCTGTCCTACCTAACTTCCATCACACAGGTTGTCTGTCCTACATAACGTCCCATCACACAGGTTGTCTGTCCTACATAACTTCCCATCACACAGGTTGTCTGTCCTACATAACTTCCCATCACACAGGTTGTCTGTCCTACATAACGTCCCATCACACAGGTTGTCTGTCCTACATAACTTCCCATCACACAGGTTGTCTGTCCTACATAACTTCCCATCACACAGGTTGTCTGTCCTACATAACTTCCCATCACACAGGTTGTCTGTCCTACATAACGTCCCATCACAGGTTTTACGTCTTGCATAACTTCCATCACATATTTCACATTTAATGCTTTTAAAATTTGAAAAGAAATGAAATAAGTTATTCTTGACCATAACATGGCTGATGTATAAGCACTTTATTATTTAAAATCATTTAAACAAATACATAATGTCGGTTACTATTGAGAAAATAAAAAAATATGAATGCTAAAAGTGCACCACCATACATGTCAATTTCTTTAAAAGCTTAAGAGTGTTTATACCTATATACTATATTTACTATATTCTTTCATTACTTAGAAAGATACTAACTCTAAAGTTAAGAATCCATACAACAGCATTTTTGGTTTTAATTATTCCATTTTTTTTAATTAGTATGTATTTGTCCGTCTCTGTCACGTCCATCACACAATTAAATTTAACTTGTTGCCATGGCAACATAAAGCATAAAGTTCTCTTTCTAACACTTTTTTCTGATAGTTTTCATAATTAATTATTAGGAGTTAAAAAAAAATAAATATTGTACACTTGATATTGTGATGATTGTGTTACCACGAAGTGGACATTTACTGCAGAGTGGCTCAGATGTTAGGTCAGTAAATTACATGTGTTTGGGGCGCTTGTTTCTGAGATTTTCCAGAAGGAACACTTGTACCAAAGTAAGTTGTAGATCTATATGAAACAGACATTTTAGTGGTAAATATCCCCACAGGAAATTGTATCTTTTAATATCATTATTATAATTGTCTGAAGGACCTTAACAGTGAATTCTTAGTGTTGTTATTCTGTGGTCAATCAAACATATATTTTTTTCAAATGCAAGCAACAAATTTCCTATCCAATAATACCTTTGTTCCTACGATCCCTCAGGGATGGAAACTAAAGGTTGCCCGTTCGCCCGGGACGACTAAATTTCAAGCTGGGCGAGTAGATTTCATAAGTCGGTAGTCCCCCCTGGGCGACTACCTTTTTCGACAAGCTAAAGTCGATTTCCTCGGCATTATTCGTCAGTGCGGGACGAATAACATTTCAGTAGAAAACAACAGCAAAGAAAATATTTCTTACATAGTTTATTAAGCGATTAAATGCAGTAAATAGTCGCAACTCTTGTTTAATCAACGATAAAATGCAATTTAAGTCAACCGGATATTGGGAAATTGACGCATTTCCGTTTTGGGACATTCTAAAAGGCGGCTCTCGTTCTAATTTCACGGAGCGCGAACGTTACGGTATTTGATGTTCTACAAATAACACTCTCACGGGGGAATCTTTAAGGGCACTAGTCAGCTTTTAGGTGACTGGGGCCAGGGCCTTCAGGAAGGGGAATTGCAAAAAGTATGCTGTTTTCCTGTATTGTAATTTAACATTTTCTAATATATATATATATATATTTTTTAAGAGGGGAATTTTTCACAGGAAAAGGGTGAAATATATACCATGCCAGAGTAACTGTAATGGCCTTGATCAGACTGTAGTGAACTATAGAATATAAATATGCCTTCCTACCGACCCTAGAGCATGCAAAAGGAAACACACCTATTTTTTGTTTGGCATAAATAAAGTAAATTTGTTAAAATCATGTTTGTTAGTGTGTCCAAAAGAAAAATACAGAAAATCTGGGCTCATAAATTTTCAGCTGGGCAACCAAAATCCAGAAGATGGTTGCCCGTTTGGGCAACCAAGCTTTAAAAGTTAGTTTCCATCCCTAATCCCTGGTAAATTCGCTGAGATATCCGAAGTCAAATCAAAGTCAGAAAGTGCAATTTCAATTTGCTTGTCATTTGTCTGGGTCCCCGTGGTAAACAAATGAATTTTACCGAAATCAGGTTTCTGTTAATTTTGGCACAGTATTGCAGCTTCAAATCGCAATCAATTCACTAAGGCCAATTAAAAAAAATACCTGTGTTTCTGGTGGCCCGACCGACACTATTTTTAAGGGACCGACCCTAAAACTTTTTTTCTTTTTTTTTTCAATTTATTCTAAATGATTTATCACATCTCTTACATCATGGAAGTGAAACAACACCATTCTATATTTTCTGTAATCTACTGGGCACTGGTGGTACGGTATATGCAAATTATTACCAAATTACACAGCATAAGTGAAAAATATTTAGGTACTTCGCCATATGATACGTATTCAAAGTTTAACGTTTTTCTTTCAGGTAAACAATGCAATGCTAATTAACTATTGAACTAATTAGTATAATGCATGTTAAACAAAGTTCTTCCAGGGGCACAGACTAACTGATTTAGCTAGGAACCAGCTGGGCCCCTGACTTAAAATTTTTAGGGGCCCAGCCCAAAAGTTAGGGGCCAAAGAAAAAAATATTATTTTATTTTACCACTCTGGTGCATAATTTATGAACAATTACATGCCATTACTCCGAGTTTATTGAATATTATAAACAACATTACTGATCATTACAAATCCAAGTTATCTATTAAATTATAAATAGTATTGTTAATGAGTTTTGTTATAAATGATCACAACTAGAATATGTAAATTATTGTAATAAAAGATTAAAAAAGATTAGATATCAGAGCCGTCGTTTGACCGTTTTTGGGGCCGAATTTCGGCCCCATTCCCCTCCCCTAAAAGTGCCGTCCCCACCCCCGCCTCTCCCCCATCCCCACTCAAAACTCGATTTTTAATTTTATTTTTTTAAAATTATTTTGTTGTTGTTTTGGTCAATTCTTACATAGCTTCTTACACATATATTGCACCTCCCCCACTCCCCCACCGACCACCCCCACCTCTCCACCATCCCCACCCCCACTTTTTTTAACTTTTTTTTTATACTTTATTTCAACTTTTTTTTTACATATAAATTGTGTTTTACATATTTCTCTGTAGTTTTGGTCATTTTTTAAACATATCTATGTTGCGCCCCCCAACCCCTTCCCACATTGTTTTAGCCTTGTTTTCTGATAGTATATACTAGCTATATAATTTATTATTCTCTGAAAAATCGAATAGTCGAGCTGCGCTGTTCTCCGACAGCTCTTGTTTAGAGCATGCAATAGGAAACAACCTATTTATTTCTATAGAATAGAATATAATAGAAAATATGGCATTAGATATTTAAATTGTTCCAAATATATTAAACTTATGTTAAATTGTTCATGTTAATGATGAAAAACCTTGAAACAAGGAACACCGAATAAAATAATGATTTTTTCTATTCTGTATACACCTGTTATCAAATAAGCTCAATTTTATGGAAAAAAGCCCTGTATCCGAAATTAATAAGTTTCCAAATTCAGCGGTTGAATAAGGTTTTATACTATATTTCCCATTACAAGGAAGGGCCCTTTTAGCATTCCCCAAAAAGCAAGACATCCACTGATCATATATTTCTCTTTTCAGACGATATAAAAAAGGCATATAAAAGATTGGCATTGAAGTACCACCCAGATAAGGTTTGTCTACTACTATCTCTACTATATATGTAGTCCACATTAAATTTTGGTTACTGTGAAATGTTAGTAATAGAATTCAACTTTATAAAATGATAAAGATATTTGATTGAATGGGAAATGAGACTTTTAAATATAGTGATCAGCATGACCTGGTGTTTGTCTTTCATGAATTTCACATTGATGAGTCTCCCAATAATAGCCAATGGCCTTTATTAATTACATACTGGTAGGCTTGTATAAAAACATCTTGAGATTCCATATTTCTAAACTTTTTTCAGATCTTCATGAAACTTCACAGGAAAATTGGAGGCGATGTCTTGGTTTGTTTTGAATCTTAAAACTGAACTATTTTTGATACAGAGTATGTTTATCTTTGTACCTAGGACCCTGACAATCCAGATGCCACAGAGAAGTTCCAGGAACTCAGCCAGGCCTATATAGACCTCTCAGAGTCAAGTAAGTCCATCAACTCAGCCAGGCCTACATAGACCTCTCAGAGTCAAGTAAGTCCATCAACTCAGCCGGGCCTATATAGACCTCTCAGAGTCAAGTAAGTCCATCAACTCAGCCAGGCCTATATAGACCTCTCAAAGTCAAGTAAGTCCAGCAACTCAGCCAGGCCTATAATAGACCTCTCAGAGTCAAGTAAGTCCATCAACTCGGCCAGGCCTATATAGACCTCTCAGAGTCAAGTAAGTCCATCAACTCAGCCAGGCCTACATAGACCTCTTAAAGTCAAGTAAGTCCATCAACTCAGCCAGGCCTACATAGACCTCTAAGAGTCAAGTAAGTCCATCAACTCAGCCAGGCCTACATAGACCTCTAAGAGTCAAATAAGTCCATCAACTCAGCCAGGCCTATATAGACCTCTTAAAGTCAAGTAAGTCCATCAACTCAGCCAGGCCTACATCCTCTTAAAGTCACGTAAGTCCAGCAACTCAGCCAGGCATACATAGACCTCTCAGAGTCGAGTAAGTCCATCAACTCAGCCAGGCCTGTATAGACCTCTCAGAGTCAAGTAAGTCCATCAACTCAGCCAGCCCTACATAGACCTCTCAGAGTCAAGTAAGTTCATCAACTCAGCCAGGCCTATATAGACCTCTCAGAGTCAAGTAAGTCCATCAACTCAGCCAGGCCTGTATAGACCTCTCAGAGTCAAGTAAGTCCATCAACTCAGCCAGGCCTACATAGACCTCTCAGAGTCAAGTAAGTTCATCAACTCAGCCAGGCCTATATAGACCTCTCAGAGTCGAGTAAGTCCATCAACTCAGCCAGGCCTGTATAGACCTCTCAGAGTCAAGTAAGTCCATCAACTCAGCCAGGCCTACATAGACCTCTCAGAGTCAAGTAAGTTCATCAACTCAGCCAGGCCTATATAGACCTCTCAGAGTCAAGTAAGTCCATCAACTCAGCCAGGCCTATATAGACCTCTCAGAGTCAAGTAAGTCCATCAACTCAGCCAGGCCTACATAGACTTCTCAGAGTCAAGTAAGTCCATCAACTCAGCCAGGCCTATATAGACCTCTCAGAGTCAAGTAAGTCCATCAACTCAGCCAGGCCTACATAGACCTCTCAGAGTCAAGTAAGTCCATCAACTCAGCCAGGCCTACATAGACTTCTCAGAGTCAAGTAAGTCCATCAACTCAGCCAGGCCTACATAGACTTCTCAGAGTCAAGTAAGTCCATCAACTCAGCCAGGCCTACATAGACTTCTCAGAGTCAAGTAAGTCCATCAACTCAGCCAGGCCTACATAGACTTCTCAGAGTCAAGTAAGTCCATCAACTCAGCCAGGCCTACATAGACTTCTCAGAGTCAAGTAAGTCCATCAACTCAGCCAGGCCTACATAGACTTCTCAGAGTCAAGTAAGTCCATCAACTCAGCCAGGCCTACATAGACCTCTCAGAGTCAAGTAAGTCCATCAACTCAGCCAGGCCTACATAGACTTCTCAGAGTCAAGTAAGTCCATCAACTCAGCCAGGCCTATATAGACCTCTCAGAGTCAAGTAAGTCCATCAACTCAGCCAGGCCTACATAGACTTCTCAGAGTCAAGTAAGTCCATCAACTCAGCCAGGCCTACATAGACCTCTCAGAGTCAAGTAAGTTCATCAACTCAGCCATGCCTATATAGACCTCTCAGAGTCAAGTAAGTCCATCAACTCAGCCAGGCCTATATAGACCTCTCAGAGTCAAGTAAGTCCATCAACTCAGCCAGGCCTACATAGACCTCTCAGAGTCAAGTAAGTCCATCATCTCAGCCAGGCCTATATAGACCTCTCAAAGTCAAGTAAGTCCATCAACTCAGCCAGGCCTACATAGACCTCTCAGAGTCAAGTAAGTCCAGCAACTCAGCCAGGCCTGCATAGACCTCTTAAAGTCACGTAAGTCCATCAACTCAGCCAGGCCTATATAGACCTCTCAGAGTCAAGTAAGTTCAGCAACTCAGCCAGGCCTATATAGACCTCTCAGAGTCAAGTAAGTCCATCAACTCAGCCAGGCCTACATAGACCTCTTAAAGTCAAGTAAGTCCATCAACTCAGCCAGGCCTACATAGACCTCTAAGAGTCAAGTAAGTCCATCAACTCAGCCAGGCCTACATAGACCTCTAAGAGTCAAATAAGTCCATCAACTCAGCCAGGCCTATATAGACCTCTTAAAGTCAAGTAAGTCCATCAACTCAGCCAGGCCTGTATAGACCTCTTAAAGTCAAGTAAGTCCATCAACTCAGCCAGGCCTACATAGACCTCTTAAAGTCACGTAAGTCCAGCAACTCAGCCAGGCATACATAGACCTCTCAGAGTCGAGTAAGTCCATCAACTCAGCCAGGCCTGTATAGACCTCTCAGAGTCAAGTAAGTCCATCAACTCAGCCAGGCCTACATAGACCTCTCAGAGTCAAGTAAGTTCATCAACTCAGCCAGGCCTATATAGACCTCTCAGAGTCAAGTAAGTCCATCAACTCAGCCAGGCCTGTATAGACCTCTCAGAGTCAAGTAAGTCCATCAACTCAGCCAGGCCTACATAGACCTCTCAGAGTCAAGTAAGTTCATCAACTCAGCCAGGCCTATATAGACCTCTCAGAGTCGAGTAAGTCCATCAACTCAGCCAGGCCTGTATAGACCTCTCAGAGTCAAGTAAGTCCATCAACTCAGCCAGGCCTACATAGACCTCTCAGAGTCAAGTAAGTTCATCAACTCAGCCAGGCCTATATAGACCTCTCAGAGTCAAGTAAGTCCATCAACTCAGCCAGGCCTATATAGACCTCTCAGAGTCAAGTAAGTCCATCAACTCAGCCAGGCCTACATAGACTTCTCAGAGTCAAGTAAGTCCATCAACTCAGCCAGGCCTACATAGACTTCTCAGAGTCAAGTAAGTCCATCAACTCAGCCAGGCCTACATAGACCTCTCAGAGTCAAGTAAGTCCATCAACTCAGCCAGGCCTACATAGACCTCTCAAAGTCAAGTAAGTCCATCAACTCAGCCAGGCCTACATAGACTACTCAGAGTCAAGTAAGTCCATCAACTCAGCCAGGCCTACATAGACCTCTCAAAGTCAAGTAAGTCCATCAACTCAGCCAGGCCTACATAGACTACTCATAGTCAAGTAAGTCCATCAACTCAGCCAGGCCTACATAGACCTCTCAGAGTCGAGTAAGTCCATCAGCTCAGCCAGGCCTATATAGACCTCTCAGAGTCGAGTAAGTCCATCAGCTCAGCCAGGCCTACATAGACCTCTCAGAGTCAAGTAAGTCCAGCAACTCAGCCAGGCCTACATAGACCTCTCAGAGTCGAGTAAGTCCATCAGCTCAGCCAGGCCTATATAGACCTCTCAGAGTCAAGTAAGTCCATCAACTCAGCCAGGCCTACATAGACCTCTCAGAGTCGAGTAAGTCCATCAGCTCAGCCAGGCCTATATAGACCTCTCAGAGTCGATTAAGTCCATCAGCTCAGCCAGGCCTACATGGACCTCTCAGAGTCGAGTAAGTCCATCAGGTCAGCCAGGCCTATATAGACCTCTCAGAGTCAAGTAAGTCCATCAACTCAGCCAGGCCTACATAGACCTGTAAGAGTCAAATAAGTCCATCAACTCAGCCAGGCCTATATAGACCTCTTAAAGTCAAGTAAGTCCATCAACTCAGCCAGGCCTGTATAGAGCTCTAAGAGTCAAATAAGTCCATCAACTCAGCCAGGCCAGTATAGACCTCTCAGAGTCAAATAAGTCCATCAACTCAGCCAGGCCTATATAGACCTCTTAAAGTCAAGTAAGTCCATCAACTCAGCCAGGCCTGTATAGAGCTCTAAGAGTCAAATAAGTCCATCAACTCAGCCAGGCCAGTATAGACCTCTCAGAGTCGAGTAAGTCCATCAGCTCAGCCAGGCCTATATAGACCTCTCAGAGTCAAGTAAGTCCATCAACTCAGCCAGGCCTACATAGACCTCTAAGATTCAAATAAGTCCATCAACTCAGCCAGGCCTATATAGACCTCTTAAAGTCAAGTAAGTCCATCAACTCAGCCAGGCCTGTATAGAGCTCTAAGAGTCAAATAAGTCCATCAACTCAGCCAGGCCAGTATAGACCTCTCAGAGTCGAGTAAGTCCATCAGCTCAGCCAGGCCTATATAGACCTCTCAGAGTCAAGTAAGTCCAGCAACTCAGCCAGGCCTACATATACCTCTCAGAGTCAAGTAAGTCCATCAACTCAGCCAGGCCTATATAGACCCCTCAACGTCACGTAAGTCCAGCAACTCAGCCAGGCCTGTATAGACCTCTAAGAGTCAAATAAGTCCATCAACTCAGCCAGGCCTATATAGACCTCTTAAAGTCAAGTAAGTCCATCAACTCAGCCAGGCCTACATAGACCTCTAAGAGTCAAATAAGTCCATCAACTCAGCCAGGCCTATATAGACCTCTTAAAGTCAAGTAAGTCCAGCAACTCAGCCAGGCCTGTATAGACCTCTAAGAGTCAAATAAGTCCATCAACTCAGCCAGGCCTATATAGACCTCTTAAAGTCAAGTAAGTCCATCAACTCAGCCAGGCCTTCATAGACCTCTAAGAGTCAAGTAAGTCCATCAACTCAGCCAGGCCTACATAGACCTCTAAGAGTCAAATAAGTCCATCAACTCAGCCAGGCCTATATAGACCTCTTAAAGTCAAGTAAGTCCATCAACTCAGCCAGGCCTGTATAGACCTCTTAAAGTCAAGTAAGTCCATCAACTCAGCCAGGCCTATATAGACTTCTCAGAGTCAAGTAAGTCCATCAACTCAGCCAGGCCTATATAGACCTCTCAGAGTCAAGTAAGTCCATCAACTCAGCCAGGCCTACATAGACCTCTCAGAGTCAAGTAAGTCCAGCAACTCAGCCAGGCCTACATAGACCTCTTAAAGTCACGTAAGTCCATCAACTCAGCCAGGCCTATATAGACCTCTCAGAGTCAAGTAAGTTCAGCAACTCAGCCAGGCCTATATAGACCTCTCAGAGTCAAGTAAGTCCATCAACTCAGCCAGGCCTATATAGACCCCTCAGAGTCAAGTAAGTCCATCAACTCAGCCAGGCCTACATAGACCTCTCAGAGTCAAGTAAGTCCATCATCTCAGCCAGGCCTATATAGACCTCTCAAAGTCAAGTAAGTCCATCAACTCAGCCAGGCCTACATAGACCTCTCAGAGTCAAGTAAGTCCAGCAACTCAGCCAGGCCTACATAGACCTCTTAAAGTCACGTAAGTCCATCAACTCAGCCAGGCCTATATAGACCTCTCAGAGTCAAGTAAGTTCAGCAACTCAGCCAGGCCTATATAGACCTCTCAGAGTCAAGTAAGTCCATCAACTCAGCCAGGCCTACATAGACCTCTCAGAGTCAAGTAAGTCCATCAACTCAGCCAGGCCTATATAGACCTCTCAGAGTCAAGTAAGTCCATCAACTCAGCCAGGCCTATATAGACCTCTCAGAGTCAAGTAAGTCCATCAACTCAGCCAGGCCTACATAGACTTCTCAGAGTCAAGTAAGTCCATCAACTCAGCCAGGCCTATATAGACCTCTCAGAGTCAAGTAAGTCCATCAACTCAGCCAGGCCTACATAGACCTCTCAGAGTCAAGTAAGTTCATCAACTCAGCCAGGCCTATATAGACCTCTCAGAGTCAAGTAAGTCCATCAACTCAGCCAGGCCTATATAGACCTCTCAGAGTCAAGTAAGTCCATCAACTCAGCCAGGCCTACATAGACCTCTCAGAGTCAAGTAAGTCCATCATCTCAGCCAGGCCTATATAGACCTCTCAAAGTCAAGTAAGTCCATCAACTCAGCCAGGCCTACATAGACCTCTCAGAGTCAAGTAAGTCCATCATCTCAGCCAGGCCTATATAGACCTCTCAAAGTCAAGTAAGTCCATCAACTCAGCCAGGCCTACATAGACCTCTCAGAGTCAAGTAAGTCCAGCAACTCAGCCAGGCCTACATAGACCTCTTAAAGTCACGTAAGTCCATCAACTCAGCCAGGCCTATATAGACCTCTCAGAGTCAAGTAAGTTCAGCAACTCAGCCAGGCCTATATAGACCTCTCAGAGTCAAGTAAGTCCATCAACTCAGCCAGGCCTACATAGACCTCTCAGAGTCAAGTAAGTCCATCAACTCAGCCAGGCCTACATAGACCTCTCAAAGTCAAGTAAGTCCATCAACTCAGCCAGGCCTACATAGACTTCTCAGAGTCAAGTAAGTCCATCAACTCAGCCAGGCCTATATAGACCTCTCAGAGTCAAGTAAGTCCATCAACTCAGCCAGGCCTATATAGACCTCTCAGAGTCAAGTAAGTCCATCAACTCAGCCAGGCCTACATAGACCTCTCAGAGTCAAGTAAGTCCATCAACTCAGCCAGGCCTACATAGACTACTCAGAGTCAAGTAAGTCCATCAACTCAGCCAGGCCTACATAGACCTCTCAGAGTCGAGTAAGTCCATCAGCTCAGCCAGGCCTATATAGACCTCACAGAGTCAAGTAAGTCCATCAACTCAGCCAGGCCTACATAGACCTCTCAGAGTCGAGTAAGTCCATCAGCTCAGCCAGGCCTATATAGACCTCTCAGAGTCGAGTAAGTCCATCAGCTCAGCCAGGCCTACATGGACCTCTCAGAGTCAAGTAAGTCCATCAACTCAGCCAGGCCTACATAGACCTCTCAGAGTCTAGTAAGTCCATCAGGTCAGCCAGGCCTATATAGACCTCTCAGAGTCAAGTAAGTCCATCAACTCAGCCAGGCCTACATAGACCGTCAAATAAGTCCATCAACTCAGCCAGGCCTATATAGACCTCTTAAAGTCAAGTAAGTCCATCAACTCAGCCAGGCCTGTATAGAGCTCTAAGAGTCAAATAAGTCCATCAACTCAGCCAGGCCAGTATAGACCTCTCAGAGTCGAGTAAGTCCATCAGCTCAGCCAGGCCTATATAGACCTCTCAGAGTCAAGTAAGTCCAGCAACTCAGCCAGGCCTACATAGACCTCTCAGAGTCAAGTAAGTCCATCAACTCAGCCAGGCCTATATAGACCCCTCAACGTCACGTAAGTCCAGCAACTCAGCCAGGCCTGTATAGACCTCTAAGAGTCAAATAAGTCCATCAACTCAGCCAGGCCTATATAGACCTCTTAAAGTCAAGTAAGTCCATCAACTCAGCCAGGCCTACATAGACCTCTAAGAGTCAAATAAGTCCATCAACTCAGCCAGGCCTATATAGACCTCTTAAAGTCAAGTAAGTCCAGCAACTCAGCCAGGCCTGTATAGACCTAAGAGTCAAATAAGTCCATCAACTCAGCCAGGCCTATATAGACCTCTTAAAGTCAAGTAAGTCCATCAACTCAGCCAGGCCTTCATAGACCTCTAAGAGTCAAGTAAGTCCATCAACTCAGCCAGGCCTACATAGACCTCTAAGAGTCAAATAAGTCCATCAACTCAGCCAGGCCTATATAGACCTCTTAAAGTCAAGTAAGTCCATCAACTCAGCCAGGCCTGTATAGACCTCTTAAAGTCAAGTAAGTCCATCAACTCAGCCAGGCCTATATAGACTTCTCAGAGTCAAGTAAGTCCAGCAACTCAATCAGGCCTACATAGACCTCTCAGAGTCGAGTAAGTCCATCAACTCAGCCAGGCCTATATAGACCTCTCAGAGTCAAGTAAGTCCATCAACTCAGCCAGGCCTACATAGACCTCGCAGAGTCGAGTAAGTCCATCAACTCAGCCAGGCCTACATAGACCTCTCAGAGTCGAGTAAGTCCATCAACTCAGCCAGGCCTATATAGACCTCTTAAAGTCAAGTAAGTCCATCAACTCAGCCAGGCCTACATAGACTTCTCAGAGTCAAGTAAGTCCAGCAACTCAGTCAGGCCTACATAGACCTCTCAGAGTCGAGTAAGTCCATCAACTCAGCCAGGCCTATATAGACCTCTCAAAGTCAAGTAAGTCCATCAACTCAGCCAGGCCTGTATAGACCTCTTAAAGTCAAGTAATTCCATCAACTCAGCCAGGCCTACATAGACTTCTCAGAGTCAAGTAAGTCCAGCAACTCAGTCAGGCCTACATAGACCTCTCAGAGTCGAGTAAGTCCATCAACTCAGCCAGGCCTACATAGACCTCTCAGAGTCAAGTAAGTCCAGCAACTCAGCCAGGCCTACATAGACCTCTCAGAGTCAAGTAAGTCCATCAACTCAGCCAGGCCTACATAGACCTCTAAGAGTCAAATAAGTCCATCAACTCAGCCAGGCCTATATAGACCTCTTAAAGTCAAGTAAGTCCATCAACTCAGCCAGGCCTGTATAGACCTCTAAGAGTCAAATAAGTCCATCAACTCAGCCAGGCCAGTATAGACCTCTCAACGTCAAGTAAGTCCAGCAACTCAGCCAGGCCTACATAGACCTCTCAGAGTCAAGTAAGTCCATCAACTCAGCCAGGCCTATATAGACCTCTCAACGTCACGTAAGTCCATCAACTCAGCCAGGCCTGTATAGACCTCTAAGAGTCAAATAAGTCCATCAACTCAGCCAGGCCAGTATAGACCTCTCAGAGTCGAGTAAGTCCATCAGCTCAGCCAGGCCTATATAGACCTCTCAGAGTCAAGTAAGTCCAGCAACTCAGCCAGGCCTACATAGACCTCTCAGAGTCAAGTAAGTCCATCAACTCAGCCAGGCCTATATAGACCTCTCAACGTCACGTAAGTCCAGCAACTCAGCCAGGCCTGTATAGACCTCTAAGAGTCAAATAAGTCCATCAACTCAGCCAGGCCTATATAGACCTCTTAAAGTCAAGTAAGTCCATCAACTCAGCCAGGCCTACATAGACCTCTAAGAGTCAAATAAGTCCATCAACTCAGCCAGGCCTATATAGACCTCTTAAAGTCAAGTAAGTCCAGCAACTCAGCCAGGCCTGTATAGACCTCTGAGAGTCAAATAAGTCCATCAACTCAGCCAGGCCTATATAGACCTCTTAAAGTCAAGTAAGTCCATCAACTCAGCCAGGCCTACATAGACCTCTAAGAGTCAAGTAAGTCCATCAACTCAGCCAGGCCTACATAGACCTCTAAGAGTCAAATAAGTCCATCAACTCAGCCAGGCCTATATAGACCTCTTAAAGTCAAGTAAGTCCATCAACTCAGCCAGGCCTGTATAGACCTCATAAAGTCAAGTAAGTCCATCAACTCAGCCAGGCCTACATAGACTTCTCAGAGTCAAGTAAGTCCAGCAACTCAGTCAGGCCTACATAGACCTCTCAGAGTCGAGTAAGTCCATCAACTCAGCCAGGCCTATATAGACCTCTCAGAGTCAAGTAAGTCCATCAACTCAGCCAGGCCTACATAGACCTCGCAGAGTCGAGTAAGTCCATCAACTCAGCCAGGCCTACATAGACCTCTCAGAGTCGAGTAAGTCCATCAACTCAGCCAGGCCTATATAGACCTCTTAAAGTCAAGTAAGTCCATCAACTCAGCCAGGCCTACATAGACCTCTAAGAGTCAAGTAAGTCCATCAACTCAGCCAGGCCTACATAGACCTAAGAGTCAAATAAGTCATCAACTCAGCCAGGCCTATATAGACCTCTTAAAGTCAAGTAAGTCCATCAACTCAGCCAGGCCTGTATAGACCTCTTAAAGTCAAGTAAGTCCATCAACTCAGCCAGGCCTACATAGACTTCTCAGAGTCAAGTAAGTCCAGCAACTCAGTCAGGCCTACATAGACCTCTCAGAGTCGAGTAAGTCCATCAACTCAGCCAGGCCTATATAGACCTCTTAAAGTCAAGTAAGTCCATTAACTCAGCCAGGCCTACATAGACCTCTAAGAGTCAAGTAAGTCCATCAACTCAGCTAGGCCTACATAGACCTCTAAGAGTCAAATAAGTCCATCAACTCAGCCAGGCCTATATAGACCTCTTAAAGTCAAGTAAGTCCATCAACTCAGCCAGGCCTACATAGACTTCTCAGAGTCAAGTAAGTCCAGCAACTCAGTCAGGCCTACATAGACCTCTCAGAGTCGAGTAAGTCCATCAACTCAGCCAGGCCTACATAGACCTCTCAGAGTCAAGTAAGTCCAGCAACTCAGCCAGGCCTACATAGACCTCTCAGAGTCAAGTAAGTCCATCAACTCAGCCAGGCCTACATAGACCTCTTAAGGTCACGTAAGTCCAGCAACTCAGCCAGGCCTATATAGACCTCTTAAGGTCAAGTAAGTCCAGCAACTCAGCCAGGCCTTTATAGACCTCTAAGAGTCAAGTAAGTCCATCATCTCAGCCAGGCCTATGTAGACCTCTCAAAGTCAAGTAAGTTCAGCAACTCAGCCAGGCCTATATAGACCTCTCAGAGTCGAGTAAGTCCAGCAACTCAGCCAGGCCTACATAGACCTCTCAGAGTCGAGTAAGTCCATCAACTCAGCCAGGCCTATATAGACCTCTCAACGTCACGTAAGTCCAGCAACTCAGCCAGGCCTGTATAGACCTCTAAGAGTCAAATAAGTCCATCAACTAAGCCAGGCCTATATAGACCTCTTAAAGTCAAGTAAGTCCATCAACTCAGCCAGGCCTACATAGACCTCTAAGAGTCAAATAAGTCCATCAACTCAGCCAGGCCTATATAGACCTCTTAAAGTCAAGTAAGTCCAGCAACTCAGCCAGGCCTGTATAGACCTCTAAGAGTCAAATAAGTCCATCAACTCAGCCAGGCCTATATAGACCTCTTAAAGTCAAGTAAGTCCATCAACTCAGCCAGGCCTACATAGACCTCTAAGAGTCAAGTAAGTCCATCAACTCAGCCAGGCCTACATAGACCTCTAAGAGTCAAATAAGTCCATCAACTCAGCCAGGCCTATATAGACCTCTTAAAGTCAAGTAAGTCCATCAACTCGGCCAGGCCTGTATAGACCTCTTAAAGTCAAGTAAGTCCATCAACTCAGCCAGGCCTATAATAGACCTCTCAGAGGCAAGTAAGTCCAGTTGATAGATATAAAGCTCTCCAAGTCCAGTAAGTCCGGCAACTCATCCAGGCCTGTATAGATCAAATAAGTCCAGCATCTCTGTCAGGCCTATATAGACCTCTCAAACTCAAATAAGTACAGCATCTCTGTCAGGCCTATATAGACCTCTCAAACTCAAGTAAGTCCAGCATCTCTGTCAGGCCTATATAGACCTCACAAACTCAAGTTAGTCCAGCAACTCGGCCAGGCCTACATAGACCTCTCAAACTCAAATAAGTCCAGTATCTCTTGTCAGGTCTATATAGACCTCACAAACTCAAGTAAGTCCAGCATCTCTGTCAGGCCTATATAGACCTCTCAAACTCAAGTAAGTCCATTATCTCTGTCAGGCCTATATAGACCTCACAAACTCAAGTAAGTCCGGCAACTCATCCAGGCCTGTATAGATCTTTCAAACTCAAGTAAGCCCAGCCTCTCTGTCAGGCCTATAAGACCTCACAAACTCAAGTAATTCCAGCTACTTGGGGCCTATATATGACCTCACAAACTCAAGTAAGTCCAGCAACTCAGGCCTATATAGACCTCTCAAACTCAAGTTAGTCCTGCAACGCAGCCATTGCCTATGTTGACCTCTCTGAGTCAAGTAAATCTGGCAACTCAGCCTATATATAGCGCTAGAGTCAAGAAGTCTGCAACTCAGCCTATATATACCTCTAAATGTCAGTTAAGTCCAACAATTCAGGCCTATATAGACCTCTCAACAGCAACTCAGCCATTGCCTATATACTATTTAGACCTCTCAGAGTCAAGTAAGTCCAGCAACTCAGCCAGGCCTATATAGACCTCTCAGAGTCAAGTAAGTCCAGCAACTCAGCCAGGCCTATATAGACCTCTCAGAGTCAAGTAAATCTAGCAACTCAGTCTATATAGACCTCTCCAAGTAAAGTAAATCTAGCAACTCAGCCATGCCTACATAGACCTCTTTAAGTCCAATAATTCCAGCATCTCAGTCAGGCCTATATAGACCTCTCAGAGTGAAGTAAGTCCTGCAACTCAGCCTATGAAGACCTCCCAGAGTCAAGTCCAGCATGCAGCCAGGCCTATATAGACCTCTCAGAGTGAAGTAAGTCCTGCAACTCGGCCTATGAAGACCTCCCAGAGTCAAGTCCAGCATGCAACTCAGCCTATGAAGACCTCCCAGAGTCAAGTCCAGCATGCAACTCAGCCTATGAAGACCTCCCAAGAGTCAAGTCCAGCAACTCATCTCAGCCTATAATAAACATCTCAAAGTCGAGTAAGCGCAGCAACTCAGCGAGGCATATATAGACCTCAAAGACAAGTCCAGCAACTCAACTCAGCCTAGATATAAACCTTCCAAAGTCAAGTAAGTCCAGTAACTCGAGGCCTAGACTTTCACAAACACAAGTAAGTTAAAGCAAGTCGGCCAGGCCTGTATAGACAAGTAATTTTGCTAATTTCGAAGCTTTGAAAGTTATTCAAAAGGCAAAATACATACATGTATGCACATAAACATATTTAGAAGGAAAAGTAAGAAACAAAAAAGTGATGTATCCATATGAAATAACACATCGTAACTTTTTATTCCATGCTGTTATGAAAGTAGTAAAAGTTGCGACAACAAAAGTTAGGTATATCCTGCCAATGTTAAAGGGAATGTAGCGACACAGCCAAACAATCTTTATTATTGAGGGTTCTGAAAAACTTGCAAAAAGGTGAGATAATTATCAAAATCTGATGATAAACAAAAAAGATGTGACCATTTAAGTTTGTTCTAAAATAGAGTTCTGAAAAACTTGGAAAGGGGTGAAAGAATTATCAAAATCGGATGATAAACAAAGAAGATATGATCATTTGAAGGTTCTGTTGAAACGGATATGGGAGCTGCCATTTTAAAAACTATGACATCATAATTGCTAAACATGCTCACTGGACCGGGAGCTGCCATTTTAAAAACTATGACATCATAATTGCTAAACATGCTCACTGGACCGGTGTTAAACTAAGCCTTTCGGCGATTTCCGAATATCGTTAATTATGGCTGATAAATCGCAAATTCTCGACCTGTCTAAGTCCATTAAGTCCATCAACTCAGCCAGGCCTATATAGACCTCTCAGAGTCAGTCGAGCGTTAATCTTTTTACCAAACCTACAAAGAATCACTGCACACAAGATCATTATATAATGTCATGTCTGCATCGTTGACCTCTGATTAAATAACCACACATGAAGTGTTATTGTACTTGACTAGTTAACAGTCATGCTGTCTTGAAACAAGAAACATTAACGCCAGCCATATTCATGATCATTCATTAAAGAAACCACCAGAAACCACCTCCATATTAGTTTTACAGCAGTTGATAACCCATAATTTATTGAGTGTTCTTGCAAGGATTTTAAGACAGTTATAGAATAACACCTGGCCATGATGGTCACAATCAGTGCCCTCAATTTGTTGCAAAAATCTTCTCTGAAACATTGTACAAATGGTGAACATATACCATTAGAGAGTTCACCGGCCCTCTACATGCCGTCATGGGCCTCTCGTTTCAGAGTCATTCTTCTGCTGCCTCTGATTTAGACTGCTACTCACTTCATTTCCTATTTCCCTTTCATTCAGGCGTTTGTAAAGACAAGTTTGAGTCGCACACTCACGGGTTTTGTCCGCACCACGGTCCCTTCTGTTACCAAGGAGACGAGGACTGCGACTCGGAAGATGATGATGACGAGAGTTGGGTTACCGACGATGAGGACGAAAGTTCCTTGGTAAGTACCATAAACGATGACCACTTCAGTGACTCATGGTGGGCACTGTGAAGAATGACAAAAGTTGATCCCAAAGACAGATAACTGTTAACTATCTGTCCAAGCTCCACCATATCTTCGACCTTGACTTTGACCTTACACACAAAAGAAATAAAGTCAATATTTTTAAGTTAAATCATTGCTCCAGTTAAGAGTGTAGTATTTCTAAATGAATTTTGCAACAACTATGCAGTTCTGCAGGTGAAAAGGTTCTAGGTCCAATATTTTTATTTCTATGTAAATGGAGAGTAGGCCTAGAGTGTTCATTCCAGTTGGCATCAAAGGACTTTTTGTGTTGTGTCGTGAAACTCAATTTTGGTTGAGTTTGTTTAAAGTATTGCTCTGAAAAATGATAATTATTATGATGACAAATGACATTTTTTACATATTTTGCAGTTATGGTTCTTCAGAAAAATATTCATGGATGTGTTTTCAGAGTTTGTGTATGAAAGACGTAAGTGTTTTGAAATTTTTTAAAAGAGCCTGTATCAGTATTTGATTAATAATGTGTTAATTGTTTATTATCCCCTGCCGAAGAGGATATAGTAATGTCCTCCATCCGTACGTACATCCGTCCGTCCGCTCTGTAACTCCTAAACTATTCGAGCGACAGCAACAAGAGGAAGTACAAAGCACAATAACCATAACTATGTCTTCATTTAAATTAAGTTGTTGACCTTTGTAATGGCTGGTCCGCTCCATAACTCGAAAACTACAAATGGGACTTCAATGAAATTTCACACAATGACAGAGGGCAATGAGGAAGTGCAGAGCGCAAAAACGATAACTCTGTCTTCAGTTAAATTAAGAGTTATTGCCCTTTGTAATTTTAAATATATTTAGTGTTCACTCTCCAACTCGAAAACAACTTGTGAGACTGCAATGAAATTTCAAACACTGATAGAGTTATTGCCCTTTGTAATTTTATACTTATAATTTGTGTCCGCTCCATAACTCGAAAAGTACTTTTTGGACTGTAATTAAATTTCACAATATTAAAGGGCAACGAGAGGGAATGCAGAGCGTAAGAACCATAACTCTGTCTTTATTTAAATTAGAGTTACTGCCCTTTGTAATTGTATACTTACAATTTGTTACTGCTCTATAACTGGACTAATGGGACTGGAATGAAACTTCACACAATAATAGAGGGCAATAAGAGGAAGCACAGAGTGCAATAACAATAACTCGATCAGACTGAAATAAGAGTTACTGCCTTTTGTAGTGTTATATTGTTTGTTCATTTTACTTTCTGCTTTATGTGCACTTATTAAACATCCTTTAAACAAAGCACCCAATCATGCGTTCTACAGACTGCTTCCATGCTCAAATTTAGCGACAATTTGGACTGGCAACATTTCGCCAGTAGCATTTTTTGTAACTGGCAAAACGAAAAAGTTACTTGCAATTTCTACGCTTGTGTGTGTAAGTACAACTATGTAACAAATAAGTAAAAAGCACAAGATGATTCATCATTAGCAAACATGCTAGATTCCAGATGTGTCTTAAAATTTTAAATAATTACCAGGAAATTCTGAAAATGTCACTTGCATTTTGCCAGTACGGCAGCTTTTAAATTTGAGCCCTGGCTTCTTGTATTCATCTTGAAAAAGGCACTGCGTCAAAACATTGATGAATAAAATATAAGCGTAATTAACATGTTGGTGTTGAATTTTATATATTAACAATGGGTCAGATACTGCTACTTCTGCTGTCCTAGTTTACTGCCTACAAAGAGGTCAAGAGGACATTTTGTTAATTGATGAAAATGACGTTCTAACGGTTAAAGGACGTGTTGTCAGAGGTCTTGATAGGAATTTTAAAACCTGCTCAATATAAACCAATCAGCATTGAGAATTTTAATAAACTGTGTTAGATTAGGCCATATCAAATTAATTCCAAGTTTATCATCCCCGCCCGACCCGAATATTTTATGACGCCCCGACAATTTTTATTTTGAAAAAAAATATAAAAAAAATGTCCAGATTGTGGTGTATTGCTCTGAATGTGAAAAACCAAGAGTCCTGTATTGTAAACATGTGGTGAAAGGAAAGAAAAGAACTGATTTGCTTCAAATCTTAGCTGACCTACAATATACATGTGGTTCTGTCCTTCAAGATGTTGAAACAGAGGAAAATCATATTTTACATTCGGTATTTGTTAGAAAAAATGTAACTTGTGACATGTCAGTGGAACTACCATATTTTTCTGCTGGCTTCGAATCGGTATGTTATTACTGTGGTTCGTCAGATGACCTTGTAGAGCCAGATGATAAATATCCCGTATGTGAGTTGTGCCTATATGGCAAACAGTCATTCATAAATAAAAGGGGAACTGTTTCAAACAAGAAGAAATAAGTTATATTGAGAACTTCAACTTTTAAAACTCACATACATGGTAGTTTATATCATTATAAATACAAATGTATGCTATAGCAGTGACAATTGGTAATAAAGAGAGTTTTCAAAACATAATACTTCTAGTTATTAATATTTTTGTGTGATTTGATGTCATCTCAGGAAAATAAAAAATAAAATTGCACCCCACGCCCCATTTTTTCCAAAATTTGGATGATAAACTGGGAATTAATTTGATATGGCCTTATGTTAGATTATGACCTGTAAAACTACCAAAAAGTCTGAAAGCTAATAATAATTTATTTATTTTTAAAAATAGTGTGCTGGTTATTTATGGGCCAGTCTGGAATGGCAAACTAACACACGCTTGTTTTAGTCTAAAGAAATCAAAGGATTTCAGCCATTGACTTGCTAACTTAAATTTTTTCCTAAAATTAAACTTTTGTATCACCAGGATTCACTTCCAGCAAGAAACATAAAACATTCACACCAGAAGAGCAGGCTGAGGATACGTTCTTTGAGTTTATACACAAGGTAGGTGTACTTGACGAGAGTGATGAAACTGTAAACAATATTATAATGTTATTAAGTGATTTTGGCCTCGGGCCAATATGACAATCCTTGGATATAACTGGGCCAATGTGAAATCACTTAATAACGATGTTATTAATTAGCAAAATTATTTTAACTCGGTAAAAGAAATGCCCATTTTTTTTTCCAACTTTTTAAAATTTTATTTAAAAAGCAGAAAAGAGGTCAATGACCTTGAAGTGCACTACTGAAAAGGAATGTTTCAAGTCGCACATTTAAATAAATAAATTTTAATTTTAAAAAATGCATGGAAAACTAACAGTTTAATGTATCACAGACATAATAAAACATTAAAGGTTATGTTGTGAATAGTATACTGAAAAAATGGTAAATTGTTTGTAATAAACAAAACCATTTATTGAATAAACACTTTGCTTGCAGAAGTACCATCAGGCGTTTCCAGAGAGCGACAGTGATGAGTACGAACTGACGGAGGAAGATGTAAGTAAATTGGGTCCCACATTACAAAAAACACTAATTTTTCTGTAGAGCTGTTGTGTTGTTGTTGTTTTTCTGTGAGGAAGGACAACTGGTACTCATACAATTACTTTCACATGCTTAAAAGGAGTACATCAGACATTGCGGCCTAATTTGTTTTAAAACATAAAAAAGTATGAAATAACCAATTTAAAACGTGATATATACTCTGTAAAAAGAGTTTTGGACCATGGCAGTGTTCGAACCCGTACAATGATCGCTAAACCATGACATTCAACCATAACCATTATTATCTCAGTTGATAATTCACAATAGATCAACAATCAACAATAATTACCGTTTACAATGAAAGTTTGCGAAAAAATAATCTTTTTATTGGTTACTCGAATGTGTCCATAACTGTTACTTTGTATGGACTTTGCAACATTTTTTACAGACCCTTTGTGTGTTCGCGATATTTTTTAAAAATCAAATCTTGTTTGGAATTTAATGTTTCTGGTACCAAATTATCCAGGTAGGGTAGAACTTGGTTACTAAAAACAGATACTTAAATTCTGCTCACTAGTTTTATTTTTCTATGACTTTATATACCCTGGTCCAAAACCTTTTTTTACCGAGTATAGTTCATAGATGTAGAAGGAACATTAACAGTTTCCTATAATATAGCGCAATAACTAAAAATTATAATTTACAAGTCTTAAAAGTCCATAGAGAAATCCGGAAGTTATAAATAGTTGCCGAGCAGAGCAAGTCGGCGATACCTACACATGACGCTTGCTTTGCACTACATTGCAAGTTATTTTATCGCCAAGTTTAAAATAGCTATCCCTGGCGCCTCATCATAGTTAGGAAATACCCTTTTTCGGGTTGTTTATTTTATATGTTCAGCATTATTTCTTTTTTGTGTTTTATGGCTCATTTAGTTTATTTTTTATCAAATAATTACATTTATTTTTTATCAAATAATTACATTTATTTGTTATCAAATAATTACATAAATAATAAATTCTATCTTCGTTTAGATTTCAAGCACAGTGGAATAGAGTATTTTAAAATTCAAGTTTACTGGGTGCACTAAAGCCATTTAGAGAACCTAATTATTCTCTTCCTTTATATCTCTTTCTGCCTTCATATAAAAAATATGCCAGTGGTGGGGGATATTGATGTCTGCATCATCTTGTAAAGAAAGCTTCCTTGATCAAGAGGGCATAGACTCTGCGTTTGAAACCTTCTCCCGATTCATCACTGCAGGTTTTGATCCCTCTGAGCTCTACTTGTAAGTTAGAAACTGTCTATATGGATGGCAGGAGGTATACAGTGTTGGTTCTACCCAAGTTAGAAACTGTTGATTCTTATGGATGGCAGGAGGTATACAGTGCTGGTTCTACCCAAGTTAGAAACTGTCGATTCTTATGGATGGCAGGAGGTATACAGTGCTGGTTCTACCCAAGTTAGAAACTGTCGATCCTTATGGATGGCAGGAGGTATACAGTGCTGGTTCTACCCAAGTTAGAAACTGTCGATTCTTACGGA
The DNA here is from genome assembly GCA_037043455.1 of Cyrtodaria siliqua. NCBI lineage: Eukaryota > Metazoa > Mollusca > Bivalvia > Adapedonta > Hiatellidae > Cyrtodaria > Cyrtodaria siliqua. The sequence continues at coordinate 49,134 of JAWPHD010010886.1, read as the reverse complement.
TGGCAGGAGGTATACAGTGCTGGTTCTACCCAAGTTAGAAACTGTCGATTATTATGGATGGCAGGAGGTATACAGTGCTGGTTCTACCCAAGTTAGAAACTGTCTATATGGATGGCAGGAGGTATACAGTGTTGGTTCTACCCAAGTTAGAAACTGTCGATTCTTATGGATGGCAGGAGGTATACAGTGCTGGTTCTACCCAAGTTAGAAACTGTCGATTCTTATGGATGGCAGGAGGTATACAGTGCTGGTTCTACCCAAGTTAGAAACTGTCGATTCTTACGGATGGCAGGAGGTATACAGTGCTGGTTCTACCCAAGTTAGAAACTGTCGATTCTTATGGATGGCAGGAGGTATACAGTGCTGGTTCTACCCAAGTTAGAAACTGTCGATTCTTACGGATGGCAGGAGGTATACAGTGCTGGTTCTACCCAAGTTAGAAACTGTCATGGATGGCAGGAGGTATACAGCGCTGGTTCTACCCAAGTTAGAAACTGTCGATTCTTATGGATGGCAGGAGGTATACAGTGCTGGTTCTACCCAAGTTAGAAACTGTCGATTCTTATGGATGGCAGGAGGTATACAGTGCTGGTTCTACCCAAGTTAGAAACTGTCGATTATTATGGATGGCAGGAGGTATACAGTGCTGGTTCTACCCAAGTTAGAAACTGTCGATTCTTATGGATGGCAGGAGGTATACAGTGCTGGTTCTACCCAAGTTAGAAACTGTCGATTCTTATGGATGGCAGGAGGTATACAGTGCTGGTTCTACCCAAGTTAGAAACTGTAGATTCTTACGGATGGCAGGAGGTATACAGTGCTGGTGCTACCCAGGTTAGAAACTGTCGATTCTTATGGATGGCAGGAGGTATGCAGTGCTGGTTCTACCCAGGTTAGAAACTGTCGATTCTTACGGATGGCAGGAGGTATACTGTGCTGGTTCTACCCAGGTTAGAAACTGTCGTATCTTACGGATGGCAGGAGGTATACAGTGCTGGTTCTACCCAAGTTAGAAACTGTCGATTCTTATGGATGGCAGGAGGTATACAGTGCTGGTTCTACCCAAGTTAGAAACTGTCGATTCTTATGGATGGCAGGAGGTATACAGTGCTGGTTCTACCCAAGTTAGAAACTGTCGATTATTATGGATGGCAGGAGGTATACAGTGCTGGTTCTACCCAAGTTAGAAACTGTCGATCCTTATGGATGGCAGGAGGTATACAGTGCTGGTTCTACCCAAGTTAGAAACTGTCGATTCTTATGGATGGCAGGAGGTATGTATACAGTGCTGGTTCTACCCAAGTTAGAAACTGTCGATTCTTACGGATGGCAGGAGGTATACAGTGCTGGTTCTACCCAAGTTAGAAACTGTCGATCCTTATGGATGGCAGGAGGTATACAGTGCTGGTTCTACCCAAGTTAGAAACTGTCGATCCTTACGGATGGCATGAGGTATACAGTGCTGGTTCTACCCAAGTTAGAAACTGTCGATTCTTATGGATGGCAGGAGGTATGCAGTGCTGGTTCTACCCAAGTTAGAAACTGTTGATCCTTATGGATGGCAGGAGGTATGCAGTGCTGGTTCTACCCAAGTTAGAAACTGTCGATCCTTATGGATGGCAGGAGGTATGCAGTGCTGGTTCTACCCAAGTTAGAAACTGTTGATTCTTACGGATGGCAGGAGGTATACAGTGCTGGTTCTACCCAAGTTAGAAACTGTCGATTCTTACGGATGGCAGGAGGTATAAAGTGCTGGTTCTACCCAGGAATGAGCTTGTTGTAAGTTAGAAACTGTCGATTCTTATGGATGGCAGGAGGTATGCAGTGCTGGTTCTACCCAAGTTAGAAACTGTCGATTCTTACGGATGGCAGGAGGTATGCAGTGCTGGTTCTACCCAAGTTAGAAACTGTCGATTCTTATGGATGGCAGGAGGTATGCAGTGCTGGTTCTACCCAAGTTAGAAACTGTCGATTCTTATGGATGGCAGGAGGTATACAGTGCTGGTTCTACCCAAGTTAGAAACTGTCGATTCTTACGGATGGCAGGAGGTATACAGTGCTGGTTCTACCCAAGTTAGAAACTGTCGATTCTTATGGATGGCAGGAGGTATACAGTGCTGGTTCTACCCAAGAGTGAGCGTGTGGTCTGTCTCCTCCATTAAAAATCATCCATCATACACAGCCTAAAATATGCTGAAAAATGATGTTATACCCCAAACAAACAATAACAAACAAATCAGCTTGAAGCAAGGTCTTCCACTAATAATAAAGCAACATTTCAGTGTTCCATTAGGTAGCGCTTTTCCAGTTGCTGTATAGTTATGGCAAGTCTTTAATTGTGTTTTCAGCTGAAGAAATTTCACTCCTATGACGAGTGGCAGAAAGCAAGAGATCCTAGGAAAAGACCCAATAACAGAACTAGGGTAAATAGTTTGTATTAATTAAGATTATGAAACTGCTTTGTCAGTATGTCTGTCTTTCCGTCCGTACATTATGTACACAGTATACTGTGTGTACACAGTATACTGTGTGACTAGAGTTTAGGGTAAGGATTAGAGTTGTATTTAGGGGGATTATTTTTCTTTGGAACATAATAAGGCAATCCTTAAACAAATATTTTCTTGCTGTTTCCCGACCCAGGATTTCATAAATGGGTGGGTAGGTAGATTAATTTATTTGACATGGACAATAAACACCATTAAAGAAGAATGTACTGAATATAGCAAAAAAATAAATTACTGTTAAAGAATTGCTATAAAAGGTTTTGGTAGGGCCCTTTTTTGTGGGTAGGTAGGGAAACAGCAAACCAAAAAAATGTTATGGTCGGCCCAATTTATCCAGAGTTTTACTTTGTTATGCACTAGCAAACTTTGGCCAGTGCATACAATTTCAATTTGCCATATGGAAATCTACTGGCCATTACTATGTACATTATTTTGCCAGAGCTATTTTTTGGCAAAATATAACTCTTTTTTTTTTTTTGCCCTGTCAGCAGCTGACAAAAATTTGCTGGATGGTATCATTGATTACCATTATTTTATACGAAAACAACGGCGCGCGAGATCGATAAAATGTGACACAGTTTGTCTTGTGCGCGCTAAAAATAGAAGCTTATTGATATGTTGATGTTGTCGAACAACTTCTAAAACAACCGAGAGTAGCATTTGTTTCACCTGTTAGTTATTATTTTATCCTTGGAAACCCGTGAAGTCATACATTTAAGCTATTTTCTTAACATGAAAGCGGCTAGCAAACTTTTGCCAGCTGTTGCAATTTCAACTCGCATTTTAAATCCAAAAATCGCCTTATTCGAGCCCTGATATTTCACAAGCAGAGTGTAAGAATGATAACTCTAGATTGTCTAAGTCTAGGTTAATTTTTTACCAGATTATGTCCCTTTTTATGTCTTGTCCAGAGCATATGTCTGAAACTGCTTAAGGTTCACAGAAAGACTTTATACAAGTGAAGAAACAACCAGACGCCTTGCAAAGTGCAAGTACCATAAATATAGGTTTATTTAGAAAACAAATTTCAAAGAAAGCAAGTTGAATATTGCAGTTTAGCTCAAAATGACCCTTATCATAATGGAATGAAACTATACAAAATTTAATAAAGAACACAAATTACAAATCTATCCTGAGGGCGTTGCGCATTTTTAATGTCCCTTGAAAAATAATTTGACATTTAAAATACTGTGGTAAACCCAGTATTGATCACACATTTCTGCTTGGTAGTTTTGCCTTTTGAAGTTGTACAAATTAGATCACGCGACATCAACAGGCAAAACATTAAAAGCTCTTCTTATCATGAACCAATTAAACAGATTTCGACAGTCTTATAACTGTCGAAGTTGTATAGTGAATAAAATCCTAGGGTTTAAAGTGCCACCCACTGGAGTCCAACATATGTATGTAGAGATTTCGCACGTTTCACAAGCAGAAATGATTATAATTGTAAACTTTATGTCCAGAAAGCAAGAAGGAAACAAGGAAGCAGAAATGATTATAATTGTTTGTAAACTTTGTGTGCCCAGAAAGCAAGAAGGAAACAAGGAAGCAGAAATGATTATAATTGTAAACTTTGTATGTCCAGAAAGCAAGAAGGAAACAAGGAAACAGAAATGATTATAATTGTAAACTTTGTATGTCCAGAAAGCAAGAAGGAAACAAGGAAGCAGAAATGATTATAATTGTTTGTAAACTTTGTGTGCCGAGAAAGCAAGAAGGAAACAAGGAAGCATAAATGATTATAATTGTAAACTTTGTGTGCTGCCCAGAAAGCAAGAAGGAAACAAGGAAGCAGAAATGATTATAATTGTAAACTTTGTGTGCCCAGAAAGCAAGAAGGAAACAAGGAAGCAGAAATGATTATAATTGTAAACTTTGTGTGCCCAGAAAGCAAGAAGGAAACAAGGAAGCAGAAATGATTATAATTGTAAACTTTGTATGCCCAGAAAGCAAGAAGGAAACAATGAAGCAGAAATGATTATAATTGTAAACTTTGTGTGCTGCCCAGAAAGCAAGAAGGAAACAAGTAAACAGAAATGATTATAATTGTAAACTGTGTATGCCCAGAAAGCAAGAAGGAAACAAGGAAGCAGAAATGATTATAACTGTAAACTTTGTATGCCCAGAAAGCAAGAAGGAAACAATGAAACAGAAATGATTATAATTGTAAACTTTGTATGCCCAGAAAGCAAGAAGGAAACAAGTAAACAGAAATGATTATAATTGTAAACTTTGTATGCCCAGAAAGCAAGAAGGAAACAAGGAAGCAGAAATGATTATAATTGTAAACTTTGTATGCCCAGAAAGCAAGAAGGAAACAAGTAAGCAGAAATGATTATAATTGTAAACTTTGTATGCCCAGAAAGCAAGAAGCAAGCAGAAATGATTATAATTGTAAACTTTGTATGCCCAGAAAGCAAGAAGGAAACAAGGGAGCAGAAATGATTATAATTGTAAATTTCAGAAAGCAAAAAAGAAGCAGAATGAGAGACTGCCTAAGGCTGGCCGCCCGTCACTTAGTAAGAAGCAGATACTTGCCCAGCAGTACAAACGGGAGCAGGTAAGTCAATTATGTCACTAACTATAACACTAACGTCACTAGTAAGTAAATCATATCAACAGTAATACAAGGTTTGCACAGACCTTGAATTTGATGCCAGGACTTCCTTGAAAAGGGCTTGAATTTGATGCCAGGACTTCCTTGAAAAGGGCTTGAATTTGAAGAAGAAAAAAAAAAGGTCCTGTAAATGTGCTTGAATTTTGAAGAAAAGTGCTTGCATTTCTGATAAAAGTCCTTGAAGAGATCGAAAAAATGTCCAATTTCAATGAATTTGTGACATAGTGTAATTTGGGTTCGAGTTACGTCGCTGTACGTTGCCGCATTTTAAGCTACACTCAAAGCATTTATCAAGATGTAAAATTTTTTACGCGCACCGTTTCCGGTGTAAAATTAAAGAAGAAAAAAGAGGAGAAGAAAGACGTTTCCCGGAGGTTCGGCCTTAAAATGAGTTTGGTGAAGCACATTTGCATGTTCAACAGTAAATGGCAACAATGTCCAAATTACAAGCAATGGATACGGCACTTTAAAGGGGATAAGCACAAGTGTTTGTGCTCATTCTGTGACAAAATAATAGACCTCAAGAGTATGGGCAAAAGTGCATTAAAATCCCACATAAAAAGTGTTAGGCTTCAACGCAACATGGAAATAATGAATTCTGGTGACTATAACAAATTTGTTTAGGCCCAAATCAGAAAATTTAAAAAAAAGACTTGAATAACAACAATGAACATTTCACAGTTCCACCTCCCCCCATCACCCGTGTCAGGTACTTCACAGTTCCACCTCCCCAATCATCCGTGTCAGGTACTTCACAGTTCCACCTCCCCCCATCACTGTGTCAGGTACTTCACAGTTTCACCTCCCCCCATCACCCGTGTCAGGTACTTCACAGTTCCACCTCCCCCCATCACCCGTGTCAGATACTTCACAGTTCCACCTCCCCCCATCACCCGTGTCAGATACTTCACAGTTCCACCTCCCCCCATCACCCGTGTCAGGTACTTCACAGTTCCACCTCCCCCCATCACTGTGTCAGGTACTTCACAGTTCCACCTCCCCCCATCACCCGTGTCAGGTACTTCACAGTTCCACCTCCCCCCATCACCCGTGTCAGATACTTCACAGTTCCACCTCCCCCCATCACCCGTGTCAGATACTTCACAGTTACACCTCCCCCCATCACCCGTGTCAGGTACTTCACAGTTCCACCTCCCCCATCACCCGTGTCAGGTACTTCACAGTTCCACCTCCCCCCATCACCCGTGTCAGGTACTTCACAGTTCCACCTCCCCCATCACCCGTGTCGGGTACTTCACAGTTCCACCTCCCCCCATCACCCGTGTCAGATACTTCACAGTTCCACCTCCCCCCATCACCCGTGTCAGATACTTCACAGTTCCACCTCCCCCATCACCCGTGTCAAGTACTTCACAGTTCCACCTCCCCCCATCACCCGTGCCAGATACTTCACAGTTCCACCTCCCCCATCACCCGTGTCAGATACTTCACAGTTCCACCTCCCCCATCACCCGTGTCAGGTACTTCACAGTTCCACCTCCCCCATCACCCGTGCCAGATACTTCACAGTTCCACCTCCCCCCATCACTGTGTCAGGTACTTCACAGTTCCACCTCCCCCCATCACCCGTGTCAGATACTTCACAGTTCCACCTCCCCCCATCACCCGTGTCGGGTACTTCACAGTTCCACCTCCCCCATCACCCGTGTCGGGTACTTCACAGTTCCACCTCCCCCCATCACCCGTCTCAGGTACTTCACAGTTCCACCTCCCCCCATCACCCGTGTCGGGTACTTCACAGTTCCACCTCCCCCCATCACCCGTGTCAGATACTTCACAGTTCCACCTCCCCCATCACCCGTGTCAGGTACTTCACAGTTCCACCTCCCCCATCACCCGTGTCAGGTACTTCACAGTTCCACCTCCCCCATCACCCGTGTCGGGTACTTCACAGTTCCACCTCCCCCCATCACCCGTGTCAGATACTTCACAGTTCCACCTCCCCCCATCACCCGTGTCAGGTACTTCACAGTTCCACCTCCCCCCATCACCCGTGTCAGATACTTCACAGTTCCACCTCCCCCCATCACCCGTGTCAGGTACTTCACAGTTCCACCTCCCCCCATCACTGTGTCAGATACTGCACAGTTCCACCTCCCCCCATCACCCGTGTCAGGTACTTCACAGTTCCACCTCCCCCCATCACTGTGTCAGGTACTTCACAGTTCCACCTCCCCCATCACCCGTGTCAAGTACTTCACAGTTCCACCTCCCCCATCACCCGTGTCAGGTACTTCACAGTTCCACCTCCCCCCATCACTGTGTCAGGTACTTCACAGTTCCACCTCCCCCCATCACCCGTGTCAGGTACTTCACAGTTCCACCTCCCCCCATCACCCGTGTCAGGTACTTCACAGTTCCACCTCCCCCCATCACCCGTGTCAGATACTTCACAGTTCCACCTCCCCCCATCACTGTGTCAGGTACTTCACAGTTCCACCTCCCCCCATCACCCGTGTCAGGTACTTCACAGTTCCACCTCCCCCCATCACTGTGTCAGGTACTTCACAGTTCCACCTCCCCCCATCACCCGTGTCAGATACTTCACAGTTCCTACTCCCCCCATCACCCGTGTCAGGTACTTCACAGTTCCACCTCCCCCCATCACCCGTACCAGGTACTTCACAGTTCCACCTCCCCCATCACCCGTGCCAGATACTTCACAGTTCCACCTCCCCCCATCACTGTGTCAGGTACTTCACAGTTCCACCTCCCCCCATCACTGTGTCAGGTACTTCACAGTTCCACCTCCCCCCATCACCCGTGTCAGGTACTTCACAGTTCCACCTCCCCCCATCACCCGTGTCAGATACTTCACAGTTCCACCTCCCCCCATCACCCGTGTCAGATACTTCACAGTTCCACCTCCCCCCATCACCCGTGTCAGATACTTCACAGTTCCACCTCCCCCCATCACCCGTATCAGATACTTCACAGTTCCACCTCCCCCCATCACCCGTACCAGATACTTCACAGTTCCACCTCCCCCCATCACCCGTGTCAGGTACTTCACAGTTCCACCTCCCCCCATCACCCGTACCAGGTACTTCACAGTTCCACCTCCCCCCATCACCCGTGTCAGGTACTTTAAATCAGCATCCTATCGCTAGATGTGACAGTATTACATCCTCTTGAGGGTGCCAGTGGATATTATCAACCCGATCGCCTCGGTCGACATTATCATTTCGAGGGTTGATAATATCCACCGGCACCCTCAAGAGGATGTGATATTTATTTTATTATACCGAACTAATATACTAATATACTCAATAATGAAGAAAAAATTGTTCTTGTTGAAAAAATCTATTTTTAGAACTGATCTTTTCAAAAAGCTAGCGGGATGATATTTTGCGCTTTCACCCGCTATGACGCGTTGAGGGTGATAGCGCGAAATATCAACCCGGCAGGGTATGGGAATTTACATGAAGTGTTTACAGTGAGGTATAATAAAACAAATTATAGGATTTCAGTCTCAACTTGAAATGTATGGCAAAATGTTTTAAATATGACTGACTTGAGTGGCATGTTGTCAGAAATAAAATATGAACTATACTGTATTTGTTGCATTAATTATGTACAAAGAGAAACTTTTATGGATAATTTTGACTTGTCGGTTGTCTACATATCCGAAAAAAATCTTGCTTAAGCTACACAATTTGGGTTCCTGTGACATACATTGCATACTGAATGTAATAGTACTGACATATGATATTGATACCTATCAAGAAAGACACACCACTCCAGGTTATAGCTAATTGCTAAATCAACATGCATTTATTGTAGCTGATAGTTTATGAACTTGGTATGACGCGAAGAAAATGTCCTTGAAAAATGTACCAAGTCTTTGAGAACATCTCCCACACCCACACTCACCATCACACACACACACACACCAGACCACCAGACACTCTTAAGCAAGGGAGTTCCTTGTAGATTCCTGACTGCAGCAGAGATGATAGGGGATGAACGGAATACCCCGTTCTTGTTGGTTCACAGAAAAACCCTAGGCTCGTCACCTGCTGCTGTACTACTATCCCAGGAAGAGTGGAGCATCCATACATTGACACATGTTCCAGACAATAAGACGTAGTTATGCAGATTGAAACTGCTTTACATTCTCGCTTGGCAGTGTATCACAACAGCAAATTTATGAATCCTTTGTAAATCTTCTGGCACATCTTGTCACTTATCTGGAAATGAGGCAGGATGTATTGACCAATCAGATGCTTCTGTTTCAAACTGAAAGAACACAATTCTATGTGGTTTAAACATATATGTCGACAAAATAAAAAATTGAAACAAAATATGAATTAGAGTTCCTTTCTAAAGTGAACGTGACATAAGTGACATTTCTTAAATTAAAGCAATTAAATCTTAACCCGCTAAGCACGACTATAATAGCCTTTGTGTCCATTGTAAACCCAGTAACTCGCATGCTGATCAGTCATTTTCCCCAAAACAGCCCTTTGTCACATAAATGGAATGGTCTTAAATCAAAGAAAGAACAGTCCATTATATATATGTAGCGTGTTAAGGGTTTATGTCAAATTATTTTCATGTAAAATCATGCAATATGAAACATACCGTATTTCCCCTAATAAAAGCGCAAATCCACAAATCCCACCCAAACAATCAAAATTGAATACATTTTCTATCTTTTGTATCACACTAATTTTATAAGAGCCCAGGTGCTACTAGAAAACCCCAGGTTATCAAGCAACATAAGAACATGATGCATACATTTTTCAGATTTTATTTATCAGTGTCACTCCCTTTCCTGAGATTGGTTATTTGTATACACTAGTTTAATTGATACTAATATCTTGATGTAGTGTACAGTACAGGGCTCGAATTTAGCACTCGCAAACTCGCAGAATGCAAGTTGATTTAAGAAAATGCGAGTAGAAATTTTCAGCACTCGCACAATACTGCAAAAATTGAAACAGGAATCTCACTTCGAACCCGTTAAATTGAATTGAATTGGATTTTATAGTCGCACCAACAGCTAAGGTCATATGGCGACTTTCCAGCTTCTACTGGTGGAGGAAGACCCCAGGTGCCCCTCCGGGCAATTTTCGTGCACGGGCGGGCACCTGGGTAGAACCACCGACGTTCCGCAAGCCAGCTGGATAGCTTCCTCACATAAAGATTCCTATGCCCCTGAGGGATCGAACCTACAACGGTGAGGGGCCGAACCCGTTAAAGGAGTTGAATAAAGTTATATGATGCGAGTGTGAACAAATAAATGGACACGAATGTGAGATTCTATTTATCACTCCAATCTAGAAATGCGTTCATGGGACACGGATGCCCCCACCGAAATCAATGGATTGTCGGATACAATAGGTAGAAAACTGGGAGGAGATAGACACAAAATATATTTTAACATAAAATTTGAAGAAGAAAGGGCCATAACTCTGATAATACAAGGTCGATTTTGACATGGAATCGTTATTCACATCTTGACATCTGTTGAAAACTGTGGCAGAAAGACACACAAACATTTCGGGATGGACAGATGCTCGGACGGACAGACATGGCTAATACTATATGCCCCCTCACTATTCATTCGATGGTGGGAGCATAAAAAGTCTCATAAGGAGCAATTATTATTGTAGCTGTCTATATATTACGTTGTCGTCTGATGACTTGTGTTTGTATGATGCATATCCATACGACGCCGAACAACGACACCAAACAACAGAATTATCTCATTGATTTCCGTAATACAATATTTTAAACGGTTACAGAACAATTCCGATGCATACTGAGCTGAACGGAAAAGAACGAACAATGATTCGGTTTTCGTTTGCATATTTATTTCACTAGTGTAATATGATAAATATAAATATATAATGAATTTATTACACTCCCACAATGCAAGTTATGTGATAAATGACATTTCCTTGCTACATTTCTTTAAATAATACTGGAGACCAGTGGATAGCAATTTAAGGGAGATATGGCAAATACCATTGGGGTAAGAAATAATCATGGTTGCTTTGTGTCCCTTCATATACACACAAGTGTTTCTCCGACAGCTTCATTCTTGTTACAGTTGTATGTCTTTTTTTGGCAGGAAATGCAACAGATCCGTGAAGATCTGGCTAAGACAAAGGAGTTCCAAAACCTAGCTGATCAGAAAAGTACGGAGGAACTGAATCGGTAGGTTTTCCGTATTGTTTTCAAATGTTATTATGTATGTAATTGTGCAATATGGCCAAAATGTTTTTATACATGTCAATCTGTTCGATATACCAACGCAAATGAATAGACACCAGCAAACGAAGTTAGAGAGGTTATACTGGATTCTGTCTGTATGTCTGTCCATCTGTAGAGACAAACTTGGTCGCAGGATAACTCTTACTTTTGTAACCACTTCACTTCACAGTGGGTCTATCCTTGGTAAGATGTGGACTGCCTTTTTTTTTGGTGGGGGGAGGGGGGGCAGGGGGTGGTGGGTGTCAGTAGTCAAGGCCACCATTTCTCGATCATAAAAAAACTTTTTTAGCCTCAAGAAACTTCACTGGGTGAGAAATAAAACAAAACTATATCCTGTATGTCACTTTAAAAGATTTACAGACCATAGCTAGTATAGGAAATACTGACAATTTTTTTTTTTAACTGTGGGCAAGACCCTTTCCCTTAGCCTCGTCCGCCGGATGGGGACGTAAACCGGGCGGTCCCATGTATTGATCTATCTTCCGAGCATGTTCAGGGCTTAGGAAATATGGTTGCCCGACGCCCCGGGCAAGTGGATTTTGAGTGCGGGCAGGTGACCTTCGTAAATCTGGTTGTCCGTCACTTGCCTGATGGATGTTTCAGCATTAGATTAAAAGACCAAGGTAATCTTTTGTTCAATAATTAAAAATCATGACACAACACTTGACCTAGTACTGTATCCATATTATCCAATCAAATAACTGATGTATTTTTATCAGCTTATGAAACAACTCTCGTTCACTACCACGTGGTAAAGTGAAGCAATAGCGATTCAGTCGAACCAATTTGTAAACAAGTAGGGCAATTAAGCGATTATGGCAATTTGACGGCATTGTTTTGCTGTTAACGGTCAAACACATCTTATTGGAATGTGTAGACTTTGATCCTATGCGTCAAAGGTACTACAATGTTAATACTATGAAAGAGTTATTTGATACGATAGATTTTAGTCTTGTTTTAGATTTCCTAAAAGAGATCAGACTATATAAATCATTATAATGTGTTCTTATATATATTTACTTGTTTATATACCCGTTGACGGGCATTTGTTGATTTACATACATAGTTTATATTACACCTTATCATCCCTTATTTTTTAATAGTTTTATCTTTATATATTTACATTAATTTTTAGCTCGACTATTCGAAGAATAAGAGAGCTTATGTAATCACCACGGCGTCGGCGTCCCACATCAAGGTTTGCGAGTAAGCTGTGTTTACAAGTCTATATCTCTTACATTTCTTATCCTAGCCCAACCAAATTTGTTCATGGGCTTCCTTATAGCATTATCTTAAGGGATGCATAAGCAATTTTGGTTCCTGTAACCCATGGGCTCCCATGGAACCTAAATTATGATAGCCCATAAAATGTGTCCCATTTCACATCAAATTTTGCGTGTAAGCTGTGTTTACAAGTCTATATCTCTTACAATTCTTACCCTAGCACAACCAAATTTGGCCATTAGCTTCCTTATGACATTATCGTAAGGGCTGCTTAAGTAATTTTGGTTCCTGTAACCCCTGGGCTCCCATGGAACCCAAATTCTGATAGCCCTTAAAATATGTCTGTTTCACATCAAATTTTGCGTGTAAGCTGTGTTTACAGGTCTATATCTCTTACATTTCTTGTCCTAGCTGAACTTAATTTTGGAATTGGTTTCCTTATAGTATGTTGTAAAGGGTTGGATAAGTAATTTTGTCTTCTGCAAATTCTGGGCTCCCATGGAACCCAAATTGTGATGGCCCATAAAATGTGCAATAAAGGCAGATCTAGGTTTGCATGTAAGCATGTATATATCTATAATTTTGGTTTGGGATTTGTTATAGCATTATGCATCTTATTACTTCACCCATATTGGGGCATGGGCTCCCTCCTCCCCACCCCCATGCCCTTCCACCAACATATATGTTGCCCCCCACTCACCCTGATTTTTTTTATTTTGTTTAACCATATTTCTGTGTTGTTTTGGCTAATTCTTACACATATATGTTGCTCTCCCGACCCCCCTCCTCTACCACATCCCCATTTAAACTCATTTTTAGCTCTACTGATCAGAGATCAGCAGAGCTTATGCCGTGGTGCGGCGTCTGTCGTCCGTCTGTCTGTCCGTCCGTCCGTCCGTCCGTTAACTTTTATTTGTAGCGACTACTCCTCTGAAACTACTGGATGGATATTCATAAAACTTTACAAAAATGTTGCCCATGAAGTCTAGTTGATCCTAGCAAAAATTCATGTTGATGTGAAATCCAAGATGGCCGCCAAAGCTAAAAATAGATTTTTTAAATACAAATTTGTAGCGACTACTTCTTGAAAACTATAAGTGATATTGATATGGGACTTTTTCTAAAATGATCAGCATGACATGATGTTGGTCCTTTTCGAAAATTGTTTTGATTTGACGTTAAACATGGCTGCCAGCGGCCATCTTTGTTTACATAGAGTTATATAATGAAAACTTGTAGCGACTACTCCTCTGAAACTTGAAAACTATAAGTGATATTGATATGGGACTTTTTCTAAAATGATCAGCATGACATGATGTTGGTCCTTGTCGAAAATCGTTTTGATTTGACGTTAAACATGGCTGCCAGCGGCCATCTTTGTTTACATAGAGTTATATAATGAAAACTTGTAGCGACTACTCCTCTGAAACTACTTGATGGATTTTCATGAAACTTTACAGGAATGTTGCTCTTGATGTCTAATTGATCCTAGCAAAATTTCAGGGTCGGCCGGAAATTCAAGATGGCCGCCACGGCTAAAAATAAATTTTCAAAATACAAGTTTGTAGCGACTACTTCTTGAAAACTATAAGTGATATTGATATGGGACTTTTTTCTAAAATGATCAGCATGACATGATGTTGGTCCTTATCAAAAATTGTTTTGATTCGACGTTAAACGTGGCTGCCAGCGGCCATCTTTGTTTACATAGAGTCATATAGTAAAAACTTGTAGCGACTACTCCTCTAAAACTGCTTGGCGGATTTTCATGAAACTTTACAGGAATGTTGCTCTTAATGTCTTATTGATCCTAGCAAAATTTCAGATCGGCCAGAAATTCAAGATGGCTGCCACAGTTAAAAATAGATTTTTAAAAAATAAGTTTGTAGCGACTACTTCTTGAAAACTATAAGTGATATTGATATGGGACTTTTTCTAAAATGATCAGCATGACATGATGGTTATCCGAGTCGAACATTATTTTGATTCGACATTAAACATGGCTGCCAGTGGCCATCTTTGTTTACATAGAGTTATATAATGAAAACTTGTAGCGACTACTCCTCTGAAACTACTTGACGGATTTTCATGAAACTTCACAAAAATGTTGCTCTTGATGTCTAATTGATCCTAGCAAAATTTCAGGTCGGCCGGAAATTCAAGATGGCCGCCATGGCTAAAAATAGATTTTCAAAATACATGTTTGTAGCGACTACTTCTTGAAAACTATAAGTGATATTGATATGGGACTTTTTCTAAAATGATCAGCATGACATGATGGTTATCCGAGTCGAACATTATTTTGATTCGACATTAAACATGGCTGCCAGTGGCCATCTTTGTTTACATAGAGTTATATAATGAAAACTTGTAGCGACTACTCCTCTGAAACTACTTGACGGATTTTCATGAAACTTCACAGAAATGTTGCTCTTGATGTCTAATTGATCCTAGCAAAATTTCAGGTCGGCCGGAAATTCAAGATGGCCGCCATGGCTAAAAATAGATTTTCATGCAAGTTTGTAGCGACTACTTCTTGAAAACTATAAGTGATATTGATATGGGACTTTTTCTAAAATGATCAGCATGACATGATGTTGGTCCTTATCAAAAATCGTTTTGATTCGACGTTAAACGTGGCTGCCAGCGGCCATCTTTGTTTACATAGAGTTATATAGTAAAAACTTGTAGCGACTACTCCTCTGAAACTACTTGGCGGATTTTCATGAAACTTTACAGGAATGTTGCTCTTAATGTCTTATTGATCCTAGCAAAATTTCAGATCGGCCAGAAATTCAAGATGGCTGCCACAGTTAAAAATAGATTTTTAAAAAATAAGTTTGCAGCGACTACTTCTTGAAAACTATTAAGTGATATTGATATGGGACCTTTTCTAAAATGATCAGCATGACATGATGGTTATCCGAGTCGAACATTATTTTGATTCAACATTAAACATGGCTGCCAGTGGCCATCTTTGTTTACATAGAGTTATATAATGAAAACTTGTAGCGACTTCTCCTCTGAAACTACTTGACGGATTTTCATGAACTTCACAGGAATGTTGCTCTTGATGTCTAATTGATCCTAGCAAAATTTCAGGTCGGCCGGAAATTCAAGATGGCCGCCACGGCTAAAAATAAATTTTCAAAAAACAAGTTTGTAGCGACTACTTCCTGAAATCAAAATCAATCAGTAGAGCTTCAAGGTCATTGACCTCTTTTTTTTTTTTTTTACATATTTTTGTGTTGATTTGGTGAATTCTTACATAGCTTCTTACACATATATGTTGCCCTCACCACCCCCACTTCCCCCCACTAACCACCCCGGCCTCTCTACCACCCCCATCCCGCACCCCACTCAAAACTCGGAATTTTTTATTTTTAGCTCTACTGATCAGAGATCAGCAGAGCTTATGCCGTGGTGCGGCGTCCGTCGTCCGTCCGTCTGTCCGTCTGTCCGTCCGTCTGTCCGTCCGTTAACTTTTATTTGTAGCGACTACTCCTCTGAAACTACTGGATGGATATTCATAAAACTTTACAAAAATGTTGCCCATGAAGTCTAGTTGATCCTAGCAAAAATTCATGTTGATGTGAAATCCAAGATGGCCGCCAAAGCTAAAAATAGATTTTTTAAATACAAGTTTGTAGCGACTACTTCTTGAAAACTATAAGTGATATTGATATGGGACTTTTTCTAAAATGATCAGCATGACATGATGTTGGTCCTTGTCGAAAATCTTTTTGATTTGACGATAAACATGGCTGCCAGCGGCCATCTTTGTTTACGTAGAGTTATATAATGAAAACTTGTAGCGACTACTCCTCTGAAACTACTTGACGGATTTGCATGAAACTTCACAGGAATGTTGCTCTTGATGTCTAATTGATCCTAGCAAAATTTCAGGTCGGCCGGAAATTCAAGATGGCCGCCACGGCTAAAAATAAATTTTCAAAATACAAGTTTGTAGCAACTACTTCTTGAAAACTATAAGTGATATTGATATGGGACTTTTTCTAAAATGATCAGCATGACATGATGTTGGTCCTTATCAAAAATTGTTTTGATTCTACGTTAAACGTGGCTGCCAGCGGCCATCTTTGTTTACATAGAGTCAAATAGTAAAAACTTGTAGCGACTACTCCTCTAAAACTACTTGGCGGATTTTCATGAAACTTTACAGGAATGTTGCTCTTAATGTCTAATTGATCCTAGCAAAATGTCAGATCGGCCAGAAATTCAAGATGGCTGCCACAGTTAAAAATAGATTTTTAAAAAATAAGTTTGTAGCGACTACTTCTTGAAAACTATAAGTGATATTGATATGGGACTTTTTCTAAAATGATCAGCATGACATGATGGTTATCCGAGTCGAACATTATTTTGATTCGACATTAAACATGGCTGCCAGTGGCCATCTTTGTTTACATAGAGTTATATAATGAAAACTTGTAGCGACTACTCCTCTGAAACTACTTGACGGATTTTCATGAAACTTCACAAAAATGTTGCTCTTGATGTCTAATTGATCCTAGCAAAATTTCAGGTCGGCCGGAAATTCAAGATGGCCGCCATGGCTAAAAATAGATTTTCAAAATACAAGTTTGTAGCGACTACTTCTTGAAAACTATAAGTGATATTGATATGGGACTTTTTCTAAAATGATCAGCATGACATGATGGTTATCCGAGTCGAACATTATTTTGATTCGACATTAAACATGGCTGCCAGTGGCCATCTTTGTTTACATAGAGTTATATAATGAAAACTTGTAGCGACTACTCCTCTGAAACTACTTGACGGATTTTCATGAAACTTCACAGAAATGTTGCTCTTGATGTCTAATTGATCCTAGCAAAATTTCAGGTCGGCCGGAAATTCAAGATGGCCGCCATGGCTAAAAATAGATTTTCATGCAAGTTTGTAGCGACTACTTCTTGAAAACTATAAGTGATATTGATATGGGACTTTTTCTAAAATGATCAGCATGACATGATGTTGGTCCTTATCAAAAATCGTTTTGATTCGACGTTAAACGTGGCTGCCAGCGGCCATCTTTGTTTACATAGAGTTATATAGTAAAAACTTGTAGCGACTACTCCTCTGAAACTACTTGGCGGATTTTCATGAAACTTTACAGGAATGTTGCTCTTAATGTCTTATTGATCCTAGCAAAATTTCAGATCGGCCAGAAATTCAAGATGGCTGCCACAGTTAAAAATAGATTTTTAAAAAATAAGTTTGCAGCGACTACTTCTTGAAAACTATTAAGTGATATTGATATGGGACTTTTTCTAAAATGATCAGCATGACATGATGGTTATCCGAGTCGAACATTATTTTGATTCAACATTAAACATGGCTGCCAGTGGCCATCTTTGTTTACATAGAGTTATATAATGAAAACTTGTAGCGACTTCTCCTCTGAAACTACTTGACGGATTTTCATGAACTTCACAGGAATGTTGCTCTTGATGTCTAATTGATCCTAGCAAAATTTCAGGTCGGCCGGAAATTCAAGATGGCCGCCACGGCTAAAAATAAATTTTCAAAAAACAAGTTTGTAGCGACTACTTCCTGAAATCAAAATCAATCAGTAGAGCTTCAAGGTCATTGACCTCTTTTTTTTTTTTTTTACATATTTTTGTGTTGATTTGGTGAATTCTTACATAGCTTCTTACACATATATGTTGCCCTCACCACCCCCACTTCCCCCCACTAACCACCCCGGCCTCTCTACCACCCCCATCCCGCACCCCACTCAAAACTCGGAATTTTTTATTTTTAGCTCTACTGATCAGAGATCAGCAGAGCTTATGCCGTGGTGCGGCGTCCGTCGTCCGTCCGTCTGTCCGTCTGTCCGTCCGTCTGTCCGTCCGTTAACTTTTATTTGTAGCGACTACTCCTCTGAAACTACTGGATGGATATTCATAAAACTTTACAAAAATGTTGCCCATGAAGTCTAGTTGATCCTAGCAAAAATTCATGTTGATGTGAAATCCAAGATGGCCGCCAAAGCTAAAAATAGATTTTTTAAATACAAGTTTGTAGCGACTACTTCTTGAAAACTATAAGTGATATTGATATGGGACTTTTTCTAAAATGATCAGCATGACATGATGTTGGTCCTTGTCGAAAATCGTTTTGATTTGACGATAAACATGGCTGCCAGCGGCCATCTTTGTTTACATAGAGTTATATAATGAAAACTTGTAGCGACTACTCCTCTGAAACTACTTGACGGATTTGCATGAAACTTCACAGGAATGTTGCTCTTGATGTCTAATTGATCCTAGCAAAATTTCAGGTCGGCCGGAAATTCAAGATGGCCGCCACGGCTAAAAATAAATTTTCAAAATACAAGTTTGTAGCAACTACTTCTTGAAAACTATAAGTGATATTGATATGGGACTTTTTCTAAAATGATCAGCATGACATGATGTTGGTCCTTATCAAAAATTGTTTTGATTCTACGTTAAACGTGGCTGCCAGCGGCCATCTTTGTTTACATAGAGTCAAATAGTAAAAACTTGTAGCGACTACTCCTCTAAAACTACTTGGCGGATTTTCATGAAACTTTACAGGAATGTTGCTCTTAATGTCTAATTGATCCTAGCAAAATGTCAGATCGGCCAGAAATTCAAGATGGCTGCCACAGTTAAAAATAGATTTTTAAAAAATAAGTTTGTAGCGACTACTTCTTGAAAACTATAAGTGATATTGATATGGGACTTTTTCTAAAATGATCAGCATGACATGATGGTTATCCGAGTCGAACATTATTTTGATTCGACATTAAACATGGCTGCCAGTGGCCATCTTTGTTTACATAGAGTTATATAATGAAAACTTGTAGCGACTACTCCTCTGAAACTACTTGACGGATTTTCATGAAACTTCACAAAAATGTTGCTCTTGATGTCTAATTGATCCTAGCAAAATTTCAGGTCGGCCGGAAATTCAAGATGGCCGCCATGGCTAAAAATAGATTTTCAAAATACAAGTTTGTAGCGACTACTTCTTGAAAACTATAAGTGATATTGATATGGGACTTTTTCTAAAATGATCAGCATGACATGATGTTGGTCCTTATTAAAAATCGTTTTGATTCGACGTTAAACGTGGCTGCCAGCGGCCATCTTTGTTTACTCTTGATGTCTAATTGATCCTAGCAAAATTTCAGGTCGGCCGGAAATTCAAGATGGCCGCCATGGCTAAAAATAAATTTTCAAAATACAAGTTTGTAGCGACTACTTCTTGAAAACTATAAGTGATATTGATATGGGACTTTTTCTAAAATGATCAGCATGACATGATGTTGATCCTTGTCGAAAATCGTTTTGATTCAACGTTAAACATGGCTGCCAGCGGCCATCTTTGTTTACATAGAGTTATATAGTAAAAACTTGTAGCGACTACTCCTCTGAAACTACTTGGCGGATTGTCATGAAACGTTACAGGAATGTTGCTCTTGATGTCTAATTGATCCTAGAAAAATTTCAGGTCGGCCGGAAATTCAAGATGGCCGTCACAGCTAAAATTAGATTTTTAAAAAATAAGTTTGTAGCGACTACTTCTTGAAAACTATAAGTGATATTAATATGGAACTTTTTCTAAAATGATCAGCATGACATGATGTAGATCCTTGTGGAAAATTATTTTGATTCGACGTTAAACATGGCTGCCAGTGGCCATCTTTGGTTACATAGAGTTATATAGTAAAAACTTGTAGCGACTACTCCTCTGAAACTACTTGACGGATGTTCATGAAACTTCACAGGAATGTTGCTCTTGATGTCTAGTTGATCCTAGAAAAATTTCAGGTCGGCTGGAAATTCAAGATGGCCGCCACAGTTAAAAATAGATTTTTAAAAAATAAGTTTGTAGCGACTACTTCTTGAAACTATAAGAGATATTGATATGGGACTTTTTCTAAAATGATCAGCATGACATGATGGTTATCCGAGTCGAACATTATTTTGATTCAATGTTAAACATGGCTGTCAGTGGCCATCTTTGTTTACATAGAGTTATATAATGAAAACTTGATGGCCACCACAGCTAAAAATAGATTTTCAAAAAAACAGTTTGTAGCGACTACTTCCTGAAATCAAAATCGATCAGTAGAGCTTCAAGGTCATTGACCTCTTGTTATTTATTTTTTTACATATTTCTGTGTAGTTTTGGTCAATTCTTACACATAGTTATGTTGTGCTCCCACCCCACTCCACATTGTTGTAGCCTTGTTTTCTGATGGTATATACTAGCTATAAATTTATTATTCTCTGAAAAATCGAATAGTCGAGCTGCGCTGTTCTCCGACAGCTCTTGTTAATTAATACTTCTTCATTTTGCATCAATTTTTGCACACAATATGACCTATTTATGTGTCTACATGCTGTAAAACACCATTCATTCATTAATGAGCAAAGAGACTATCGACGCATGTCGTAATGCATCAATGTGCATCTGGTTTTATTTCAAAATGCCATTTGGTTTGAATGAATCCGAGATCAATGACGGAATGGTGTATTTTGAAGCATTTTGCCATTATATCCAAGATCTGCTTCTGCTTCGACCTTGGGTAATTTTCGATAATTATTCGAAGCATTGGCATCTCAAAAAGATATTAACAGAAAAAAAAATACATACCAGTCAGATTTAGGCATAAACCGTGCTAATAATTTCCAACACAGAAAAATGAGCTTGCTGATTTATCTACGTGATGTCTATAACGAAAGTGAAAGTAGGAAAAAACTTCTGTTTGACCTAATGCATATTTTTTTTTTTTTCTGATGTAGTCTTAGTAGAAAAAAGTGTTCGACCTTTTGTAATTACTGCACTAGGAGCATCATGTACGTCTTAATTCCATAGGGTCTGTTCATCTAATTCCCTACCCCATGTTCATCAGTGATGTCTTATCCTCGGGGTATCCCTGCCGACACCACCCTCACCCTCTCCCACCGGTGGAGGAAAATATTGATATGTGCATAATGGTAACAGCCTATAGCTTTGATCCTTCCTAATTTAAAGCATTAATTTTACAATGAAATCATCTAAAAAATTATGACAAAAAAAACAGTTATAGTATTCAACTTAGCGTGCGGTCTGAAAAAAGAGGCATGTTGACATAGCTTAATTTTGGGGCAAGTGACTTTTGAAATTGGGGCAAGTGACATTTTGGGCAGGGCAAGTAGATTTACCCTGGTCAAGTGGATTTTCAAAATATTTCCAGACCCGTGATGTTAAAGAACAATAGGAATCTATTCGATGATAAGAATAGGGCACGGTTCCCGGATTCCTATGTATCCTTCCCCTCTCTCTGGGGAGGCTCTAAATAACCTATACTGTTTTGATGAGCCGTTAAACATCATTCAATTCAATTTCAAAATGTCCATTATGTCTGCCTTTCTGTATGTTTCTGTAGAGCTAGAAAAACAGTTTACTAACACAATGTTTTTAAAGAAACTAACCTGCCAAATGACTGCAAAATTACACTTCAAAACCATGTATCAAAACCGTATCCAGGTGTTCAGGTCATATAATATTGTATATATGTGCCGCTTACCGTATTTACCCTATAAGTTGGGACAGGATATATTACAGTCGATTTCGGTTATTTGCATAGCCCATTTGTCAAGAAAATATATGCGATTAACCGGAGTATTCGAATAACCGAAATTGAACATTTTGTACATGTAGCGGTGCATGTTTCTACTTTCGTTTTACTGTTCTGTTAATACTTACATAGAAACTCCATAAAAGCGAGTTAATTCTATGTAAGATGTTTGATAGGATTATTATTGTGCATATCCATTTGGTATTTAATGTTATTTGATAGATTTTATGCAATATTTATGCGTACTTGTTTTCTTTCAATCTGCGTCGCTTTGCTATTGTTTGTAGTGTGTAGTGTGAATTACACAGCCATGATAATAACACAAAAGCTTATTTTTTTTCATTTATTAATAACCTCTATGAGCTACTCAATGTCATATGCATCTCTACCGACACTTAGCAAACTGAGAGCAGTAAATAATTAACAACACATTGCTTTACATTGCATACAAACTGATTATTAAATCGTGTATGCTAATTGGTGAGCGATCGTCATGGCGTGGAAGCTTCACGGAAACCGCACAAAATGGCAAACTTTCGGCGTCAATTAGCACCTTTTGTCAATCAATTTGCCTCGGGCTTATCTCTGTGACCGCGTCAATCAATTAACAGTTGCCAAATACAGGTAAATTTGACTTACATTATGCAATTAGCCAGATATTCGTTATGCAATTATCCGGAATGTGACAAAAACCTATGCGATTATACGGGTTTTTTTACATGCAAAAGAATACGAATGGTTTTGTGTTTCAAAACTTTATGCAATTAACCGAAATATGCAATTAACCGATATGCGATTAAACGGAATCGACTGTAATTACAAAAATTGATGTCCCAAATTATAACTTTTCAAAAATTAATTATATTTTTTAGTGTCCCATAAGATATTTATGATTAACCCAATGCCCCTTCTACATTGAGGCAGAGTTGTTCTCCATTTGTTGAAGACTAATAAAAAGACTTATCTAGGACTATCCAAGATACCCTGTTTGCAATCCAGGGTATTCTCCGATAGTTGAAGATAGCTGAATACAGTGCCATACAGCGCGAAATCCGTAGCCTATATCTTTCAATTTGATAACTTTTGCAATGGTGTCTAAAATTTGCTAAAAGTAAAAGTTTTTTTTTTTACGGGTTCTAAAACTATCCGTGATCGAAGATACGTAAAATTTGAGTTGGTAACTCTTTATTTGGACGCTCAAGTTTCGGGGTTTGGTCTGGCTGGTTAAAACCGGTTATATTGTGTCTATAGAGTTTGGATTCTGAAAATAGGCAACAAAAAAAACAACCTGTGTTTCTGGTGGCCCGACCGACCCTATTTTTAAGGGGCCGACCCTAAAACTTTTTATGAAAAATAAATTTAAAAAATAAATAAATAAATAAATATATGATTTATCACAATATATTGAGGTAAACTGACATCACAGAGAAACTTTCAGTTGTATCATCAACTTGTATGGGGTTTATGAGATAAATACATGTAGAATCTCACAATATCTTGCTCCAAGAAAAAAGAAATGACCTACCCTATTTTTTTAGAGCATGCAATAGGAAACACACTTATTATTTTTTTGGCCTTATGTAAACTTTGCCTGTTTTTGGCAGGATAGCTACTTTAAGATATACACTTACAAAGAGGAAGGTTACAATGATTGTTTTATAAAAGTTCCTTGTTAAAAAACAAAAGTGAGGGTTACAAATAGGTTATGTATTGATTGGAATCACCCCGTAGGCCTTCAAACAGGTTATATATTGATTGTAATCACCCCATAGGCCTACAAACAGGTTATATATTGATTGAAATCACCCCATAGGCCTACAAATAGGTTATATATTGATTGGAATCACCCTGTAGGCTTACAAACAGGTTATATATTCATTTGAATCACCCCGTAGGCCTTCAAATAGGTTATATATTGATTGGAATCACCCCGTAGGCCTTCAAATAGGTTATGTATTGATTTGAATCACCCCGTAGGCCTTCAAATAGGTTATGTATTGATTGGAATCACCCCGTAGGCCTTCAAATAGGTTATATATTGATTGGAATCACCCCGTAGGCCTTCAAATAGTTTATGTATTGATTGGAATCACCCTGTAGGCCTTCAAATAGGTTATATATTGATTGTAATCACCCCATAGGCCTTCAAATAGGTTATATATTGATTGGAATCACCCCGTAGGCCTTCAAATAGGTTATATATTGATTGGAATCACCCCGTAGGCCTTCAAATAGGTTATGTATTGATTGGAATCACCCCGTAGGCCTTCAAATAGGTTATGTATTGATTGGAATCACCCGGTAGGCCTTCAAATAGGTTATATATTGATTGTAATCACCCCATAGGCCTACAAATAGGTTTTATATTGATTGGAATCACCCCGTAGGCCTACAAACAGGTTATCTATTGATTGAAATCACCCCGTAGGCCTTCAATAGGTTATATATTGATTGGAATCACCCCGTAGGCCTTCAAATAGGTTATGTATTGATTGGAATCACCCCGTAGGCTTACAAACAGGTTATATATTGATTGGAATCACCCCGTAGGCCTTCAAATAGGTTATGTATTGATTGGAATCACCCCGTAGGCTTACAAACAGGTTATATATTGATTGGAATCACCCCGTAGGCCTTCAAATAGGTTATATATTGATTGGAATCACCCCGTAGGCTTACAAACAGGTTATATATTGATTGTAATCACCCCATAGGCCTACAAACAGGTTATATATTGATTGTAATCACCCCATAGGCCTACAAACAGGTTATATATTGATTGAAATCACCCCATAGGCCTACAAATAGGTTATATATTGATTGGAATCACCCTGTAGGCTTACAAACAGGTTATATATTCATTTGAATCACCCCGTAGGCCTTCAAATAGGTTATATATTGATTGGAATCACCCCGTAGGCCTTCAAATAGGTTATGTATTGATTTGAATCACCCCGTAGGCCTTCAAATAGGTTATGTATTGATTGGAATCACCCCGTAGGCCTTCAAATAGGTTATATATTGATTGGAATCACCCCGTAGGCCTTCAAATAGTTTATGTATTGATTGGAATCACCCTGTAGGCCTTCAAATAGGTTATATATTGATTGTAATCACCCCATAGGCCTTCAAATAGGTTATATATTGATTGGAATCACCCCGTAGGCCTTCAAATAGGTTATATATTGATTGGAATCACCCCGTAGGCCTTCAAATAGGTTATGTATTGATTGGAATCACCCCGTAGGCCTTCAAATAGGTTATGTATTGATTGGAATCACCCGGTAGGCCTTCAAATAGGTTATATATTGATTGTAATCACCCCATAGGCCTACAAATAGGTTTTATATTGATTGGAATCACCCCGTAGGCCTACAAACAGGTTATCTATTGATTGAAATCACCCCGTAGGCCTTCAATAGGTTATATATTGATTGGAATCACCCCGTAGGCCTTCAAATAGGTTATGTATTGATTGGAATCACCCCGTAGGCTTACAAACAGGTTATATATTGATTGGAATCACCCCGTAGGCCTTCAAATAGGTTATATATTGATTGGAATCACCCCGTAGGCTTACAAACAGGTTATATATTGATTGTAATCACCCCATAGGCCTACAAACAGGTTATATATTGATTGTAATCACCCCATAGGCCTACAAACAGGTTATATATTGATTGAAATCACCCCATAGGCCTAAAAATAGGTTTTATATTGATTGGAATCACCCCGTAGGCCTACAAACAGGTTATATATTGATTGAAATCACCCTGTAGGCCTTCAAATAGGTTATATATTGATTGGCATCACCCCGTAGGCCTTCAAATAGGTTATGTATTGATTGGAATCACCCCGTAGGCCTACAAACAGGTTATATATTGATTGAAATCACCCCATAGGCCTACAAATAGGTTATGTATTGATTGGAATCACCCCGTAGGCCTACAAATAGGTTATATATTGATTGAAATCACCCCGTAGGCTTACAAATAGGTTATATATTGATTGGAATCACCCCGTAGGCTTACAAATAGGTTATATATTGATTGGAATCACCCCGTAGGCCTACAAACAGGTTATATATTGATTGAAATCACCCCGTAGGCTTACAAATAGGTTATATATTGATTGGAATCACCCCGTAGGCCTACAAACAGGTTATATATTGATTGAAATCACCCCGTAGGCCTACAAACAGGTTATATATTGATTGGAATCACCTGTAGTCTTACAAATAGGTTATATATTGATTGGAATCGCCCTGTAGGCCTACAAGTAGGTTATATATATTGACTGGCATCACCCCATAGGCCTACAAATAGGTTATATATTGATTACAAGGCTATATTTAGACAAGCTGTTCTGATTAATGCCAGTAATTTTATGTTTTATGCAAATCAAAACGTTAAGTATGTAATAATTACCATCAGGACTACTGTGGAAAAAACAAGTCGCAAAACCTGTTGGTTGAGAGGAGAATCTTCTATTGATTTTGGGGATCAATAGGTCAAAGGCCAAGGTCACCATGTCCAGATCATAAAACCTTACCAACTGATAACTAATACCTTTCTACCCATTCTTGAAACTGTTCTTTCTGAGAAGAGGACCACTATTGATTTTGGGGATCAATAGGTCAAAGATCAGGGTCACCATGACATTGACAGGTGTATAGTTTCTCCACGTATACGCTGTTAGCCAATCACATTCTTGATTACAAATTGACTGGTTATTAACTCCGTTAACACAGAGAGTGGTTTTATTGATGCCTCATATCAACGTAATTAATTGATGCAATTATATCTAGGGATAGTAAACATATGAAGGATTAAATCGAGGTACAACATTTCACTTTTAGAGAACGGTATTTTTGCCTGATTTCACAGTTTGAGTCGAGCAGAACGATTGCCGATATGATTGTTTATGATAGAAAGAAATAACGTTTGTTTCATTAAGCAAGACATTTTATCAACATTAAGATCATCAGTTCTCTGAAATCGGTCAGAACAAGAATCTGTGTTAGGGAAAATCACTAGTTTTTCAAGAAGCAATCCCTGCTGTAATTGTCCCACAAAATTTCCACGGAAAGTTAGCGAGTCCGAGTTTTAGACGACGAAGCACTCTTTTTAATGTGTTTTGGAGATGTATTTTTTATAATTTCATTGATAAAATGTATAATTAAATTATCTGATATCGTTATTTGCAAAATGGAAGTGCCATATCGTCCTCAATATGCGAATGTCATCAGTTTTCGCGCTTTAAAAAACGTCAATTGCAATAACAAATTAGGATGTGTTGCAACCTGTAATACTACAGGGTTACTTTAGAGCCTACCAAATAAAAATGAAAAATGAAACAAAACAGAGAATTTTAAAGCGAAAGAAAATATACAAAACCATACTTTGCTATTTCATATGTTAAACACTCTAGGTATACTTCAAAGTCCAGCAAATAAAAACTTGTTTTAAAAAAATCAAAAAAAGGAGTAGTATCCCTTCCATAACCAACCTCTCTCAATACAGTGCCTGGATATTTTTCTGGGACTAACCCTCTATAGGGTCTAAGACTACTAAATGTATTGCTTTTGAATATTCTAATATGTATTGATTATTTATTTATTGGTGTTTTGTTGGATTTCATTAACACTTAATAGAAATTAATAGGGCTCATTTGATATAACACCATACAGGTAAACTTCCTTCCAGTGGACTCCTGAGTTCTGAAGGCAGTTAGTCCCAGGACTCGTAATCACCAAATTGTAAAAAAATCACCGGTCCTGTAACAATTTGTTTAAGGAATCTTCTCAACATGTCCTTGATTGTATACCTTTACCATTAAGTGGCGGGGGATAGATTAGTCAGCACCCCCAGGGTGACAGTTTCTAGTTTATATTTCTGTTTGCTTTTGGCAAATTATTGGTTTTCTGTATTTTGTCCTATATATTTGAAGAGAGGTGAATAACTTATATATCAAAAGTTCAGACATCGTGACAAAATTTAATGAACTTTTATAAAGTGATTATTTTGATTTGTGTCCCTTAATTTTTATGTTATCACCGCGGCGTCGACGTCGGCGTCCCACATCAAGGTTTGCGTGTAAGCTGTGTTTTCAAGTCGATGTCTCCTACATTTCTTATCCTAGCCCAACCAAATTTGGCCATGGGCTTCCTTATAGCATTATTTTAAGGGCTGCATATGCAGTTGTGGTTCCTGTAACCCCTGGGCTCCCATGGAACCCAAATTCTGATAGCCCTTAAAATGTGTCTATTTTACATCAAATTTTGCGTGTCAGCTGTGTTTACAGTTCTATATCTCTTACATTTCTTGTCCTAGCTGAACTAAATTTGGGAATTGGTTTCCTTATAGTATGTTGTAAGTAATTTTGTTTCCTGCAAATTCTGGGCTCCCATGGAACCCAAATTGTGATGGCCCATAAAATGTGCATAAAGGCAGATCAAGGTTTGCGTGTAAGCTGTTGTATATATCCATAACTTTGGTTGGGATTTCTTATAGCATTATGCATCTTATTCATACTTCACCCATATTGGGGCATGGGTTCCCTCCTCCCCGCCCCCTCTTCCCCCCACGCGTTTTTGAAATTATTTCTGTGTTGTTTTGGTCAATTCTTACACAAATAGCTAATTTGTACTTGATTTTTTAATAGGTTTAAAAAAACAAACTAGAAAAACTCTTCTCTTAATTATAAGCAGATTGTAGTCTGCATAGGATATGGAAATATTGATACCCAAATAGGCAAAAGAAATAAAGAATACTCTCTTCCTTTTCTTTTTTTTCGCCTTCACATTATTATTTTTTCAAAACATCTTCGCTAAAGTTTGACGAAAGACATTCTCATTTGGCTAAAGGAAATTTTAGGTCTTTAGCCAGATTGGCTAAAGGATTTGAAATCCTAGCACTTAGCACTAGCCCAGATATTAATTATAAGAATAGTAAAAAGCAAATTGTTTTTGCATATCTGTTGATTATATTGCACTGGTAATATATTGAAACCTGATTGAAAAAAATAATTTGTCACGCCTTTTCGAAGAAGAAAAGTGACATAGGTGTTGCTTTTCTGGCGGCGGCGAAGACGAAGGCGTCAACATTCAAGTTTTGCATATAGGTCATTTTCTCACAAACTGTATACACTAGACCTTTCAAACTTTGCTTATAGTTGTATCTTGGATGGTTCATCGCAACGTGACAAAGCAAATGTGGAAGTGACCTTGAACCTCCAAGCAAAGGGCAGATAACTTAATAATTTTTAGGTTCAACTTTTGCGTTTAGGTCGCTTTTTCACAAACTGTATGCACTAGACCTTTAAAACTTTGCTTATAGTTGTATCTTGGGTGGTACATCGCAATGTGACAAAGCAAATGTGGAAGTGACCTTGACCCTCCAAGCAAAGGGCAAATAACTTAATAATTTTTAGGTTCAACTTTTGAGTTGAGGTCAATTTCGCGCAAACTGTATGCACTACACCTTTCAAAATTTTGTTTATAGTTGTATTTAGGGTGGTACATTGCAACGTGACAAAGCAGATGTAGATGTGACCTTGACTCTCCAAGCAAGGGGCAGATAACCTTATAATTTTACATTAACTTTGGCGTTTAGGTCACTTTTTCACAAACTGTATGCACTAAGACATTTCAAACGTTGCTTATAGTTGTATCTTCAGTGGTACATTGCAACGTGACAAAGCAAATGTGGATGTGACCTTGACCTTCCAAGCAAGGGGCAGATCACTTAATAATTTTTACCTTCAACATTTGTGTTTAGGTCACTTTCTCACAAACTTTATGCATTAGACCTTTCAAACTTTGCTTATAGTTGTTTCTTGGATAGTACATCACAACGTGTCAAAAAACAAATGTGGATGTGACCTTCACCATCCAAGGAAAGGGCAGATGACTTTAATTGTTACATTTACATCACTTTCTCATGAACTATAATTATGCACTAGATGTTTTAAACCTAATTTATAGCTTAATCTTTGGAAGACAAAATATTCTATTTTGACATAGTTGTGTCTTGGGTAGTGCATCTTTTTGGACGCATGAATTTCATCTATGACATTGACCTACTTTTTGGAGCTGACTCTAATTTTAATGCCTTATAAAAACTTCAAGATTGCCGTCCCTTTAAAAGTAACATTATGGTAAGTTTTTGACCTAGGTTTTTATAAATTTTAAATATGACAATCATTCTATCTGAAATAACTTACTTACCATAAATGGGTTACCTAATTTAATATAATGTATTGTATATGTCTCACAGGTGTTGCAGGTGTCTCACAGGTGTTGCAAGTGTCTCACTTGTGTTTCATGTGTCTCACTTGTGTTTCATGTGTCTCGCAGGTGTTGCAGGTGTCTCACTGGTGTTGCAGGTGTCTCACTGGTGTTGCTGCTGTTGCAGGTGTCTCACTGGTGTTGCAGGTGTCTCACAGGTGTTGCACATTTCTCGCAGGTGTTGCATATGTCTCACTGCTGTTGCTGCTGTTGCAGGTGTTGCAGGTGTCTCATAGGTGTTTTACATTTCTTGTAGGTGTTGCATATGTCTCACAGGTATTGCTGCTGTTGCAGGTGTCTAACTGGTGTTACAGGTGTCTCACAGGTGGTCAAAATGTCTCACAGGTGTTGCATATGTCTCACTGGTGTTGATGTGTCTCACATGGTGTTGCAGGTGTTGCACATTTCTCACAGGTTTAGCAGGTGTCTCATTGGTGTTGCATATTTCTCACAGATGTTGTATATGTCTCACTGGTGTTGCATATGTCTCACTGGTGTTGCATGTCTCACTGGTGTTGCAAGTGTCTCACAGGTGTTGCATATGTCTCACTGATGTTGCAGGTGGCTCACAGATGGTCCATGTGTCTCACTGGTTTGCATACGTCTCAAGGTGTTGCATATATCTCACTGGTGTTGCAGGTGTCTCACAGGTGTTGCAGGTGTCTCACAGGTGTTTCACATTTCTCACAGTGTTGCATATGTGTCACTGGTGTTGCAGGTGTCTCACTGGTGGTTCATGTGTCTCACCGGTGTTTCGTATGTCTCACTGGTGTTGCATATGTCTCACTGGTGTTGCATGTGTCTCACAGGTGTTGCAGTATTCTCACAGGTGTTGTAGGTGTCTCACTGGTGTTGCAGGCGTCTCACAGGTGTTGCAGGTGTTGCATATGTCTCGGCGGTGTTGCATATGTCTCACTGTGCTGCATATGTCTCACTGGTGTTGCAGGTGTCTCACAGTGTTGCATATGTGTCACTGGTGTTGTAGGTGTCTCACAGGTTCCTCACAGCGTTGCATATGTGTCAAGGTGGTCCATGTCTCACCTGTGTTGCATATGTCTCACTGGTGGTGCAGGTGTTGAACATTTCTCACAGGTGTTGCATATGTCTCACTGTTGTTGCAGATGTCTCACTGGTGTTGCACATTTCTCACAGGTTTTGCACATTTCTCACAGGTGGCCCATGTGTTGGATATGTCTCACTGGTGTTGCATATGTCTTACTGGTGTTGCATATGTCTCAGTGGTGTTGCAGGTATCTCACAGGTGTTGCATATGTCTCAAGGTGTTGTATATGTCACACCGGTGTTGCATATGTCACACCGGTGTTGCATATGTCTCACAGGTGTTGCAGGTATCTCACAGATGTTGCATATATCTCAAGGTGTTGCATATGTCGCACTGGTGTTGCACATTTCTCACAGGTGTTGCATAATGTCTCACAGGTGGTCCGTGTGTCTCACGGGTGTTGCATGTCTCACAGGTGTTGTATATGTCTCATTGCATTGGTGTTACAGGTCTCACCAGTGTTGCATATGTCTCACTGGTGTTGCATATGTCGCATATGTCTCACTGGTGTTGCATGTCTTACTGGTGTTGCATATGTCTCAGTGCACTGGTGTTGCAGGTCTCACCAGTGTTGCATATGTCTCACCAGTGTTTTATATGTCTCACTGCACTGGTGTTGCAGGTCTCACCTGTGTTGCATGTCTCACCAGTGTTACATATCTCACCAGTGTTGCATATGTCTCACTGGTGTTGCATTTGTCTCACCAGTGTTGCATATGTCTCACTGCACTGGTGTTGCAGGTCTCACTGGTGTTGCATATGTCTCACTGGTGTTACATATGTCTCACCAGTTTGCATATGTCTCACATGTGTTGCATATGGCTCACATGTGTTGCATATGTCTCACAGGTGTTGCATGTGGTGTAAACTATACCTGCAGGGCTTGAAATTAACATTTTTAGCTCTACTGGCCCTTGCTTATGGGATGGTGTGTTGTCCGTCTTCCGTCGTCCGTCGTCCGTTAACTTTTCTTCAAACGACTTCTCCTCAGAAACCGCTTGGCTAATTTTGACCAAACTTCACGTGGATGATCCTTAGATGAATGCTTTTTAGATTTGCTAAAATTAGGTCAGCGCTACATCCAAGATGGCTGCCATTACCATATATGGTCGAAACCTTAAAAAATCTTCTTCTCCAGAACCGCTGGACAGATTTCAACAATTTTTCTTTTAAAATGATCGCCAAGTTTGTTCAAATAAAGTCCCCGGGTTCAAAAATGGCTGTGCCCCGGGGGTCCAAAGTCTGTATATTGAGGTTTTGCATGTTTTTCATATGGACATATAGGAAAAAACATTTAAAAATCTTCTTCTCTGAAACCACAAGGCACAGAGCTCTCATGTATTACATGTAGCATCAGCTTATGGTCCTCTACTAAGTTTGTTCAAATGGTGACCCTGGGGTCAAATTTGTCCCCGCCCCGGGGGTCACAGTTTTACATAGACTTATATAGGATTTTTTTTTAAAATCTTCTTCTCGGAAACTACAACAGCCAGAGGTTTGATATTTTGCATTTACTATAAGCTTATGGTCCTTTACCAAGTTTGTTCAAATGGTGACCCTAGGGTCACATCTGGCCCCGCCCCAAGGGTCACATGTTTTATATAGACATGTATAGGGAAAAACTTAAAAAATCTTCTTCTCTGAAATTGCAAGAGCCAGAGGTTTAATATTTTGCATTTGCTATAAGCTTGTGGTCCTCTACCAAGTTTGTTCAAATGGTGACCCAGGGGTCACATTTGGCCCCACCCCGGGGGTCACGGTTTTACATAGGCTTTTATAGGGAAAATCTGAAAAAAATCTTCTTCTCTGGAACCACATGGCACAGAGCTCTCATGTATTACATGTAGCATCAGCTTATGGTTCTCTACTAAGTTTGTTCAAATGGTGACCCTGGGGTCAAATTTGTCCCCGCCCCGAGGGTCACAGTTTTACATAAGACTTATATAGGATTTTTTTTTTAAAAATCTTCTTCTCGGAAACTACAAGAGCCAGAGGTTTGATATTTTACATTCATTATAAGCTTATGGTCCTTTACCAAGTTCATTCAAATGGTGACCCTGGGGTCACATTTGGCCCCGCCCCAAGGGTCACATGTTTTACATAGACATGTGTAGGGAAAAACAGGTTTAGATGCATGCTTGTTTTAAATTTTTAAATTTCTTTATTTTTTAATTTTTTTTAATATTTTTTTTTATTTTTTTTTGTTTTTTTTATATATATATTTTTTTAATTTTTTTTTTTTTTTTTTTTTTTTTAATTTTTTTTTCTTCATATTTTAAGTCTCTTAGATTTTTAATTTTTTTGTTATTTTTATTATCTCTATTGGCCAACTTGGAAAACCAGCCAGATCGGACCAGTAATGGCGGAGTTATGGCTCTTGATATAGTTAAAAATGCTTTATTTTGCCTCTTTAAGACGATAGTCACTCGCTTCATTGATGTCATAAGAGTCATATTAGCCAGTAGAGCGTCCACAGGCCCTCTTGGGCCTCTTGTTAGTTTACTACACCATCGGTCTAGTAGTTGGGTAAAACCAATATACCTGCTCAAAATTTACTAGCCTGATATAATATTCAACAGAAAAGACTATTTTAATTCGAGTTTCTGTGCCTTTTCATAAGTTTTAAATGCATGTTGAAGGTCTTATGTATGTAAGGTTATCCAAGCACATAAAAGCAGCATAATCAAGGCTTTGCTTAAAAAAAAGAATACGGAAAACACTCATTTTGACTACTGAGGCAATTGTTACTTTCGAAATATCAGGTTTTTAAAAGGTTAGGTTAGAAAAGTGCTGTCACTACACAGTCTATTTATTTCGTATTTATTTATTTCGAACACCAGCCAGTTCGGACCAGTAACACTGGAGTTATGGCCCTTGATTTAGTTAAAATTGCTATATTTTGGTTCGTTAACATGATAGGGCCTTCATTTTTCAACCTTTATTTTTCAATCTTTACCAGATTGTTGATATCAATGAAAGATTGGACGAGTTCGAAAACCAGCCAGATTGGACCATTTACACCAGAGTTATGACCCTTGGTCAGGGTTTGACACTAACTTTTTCCCCCAAGTAGTCCGCAGGACTACCAACTTTCAAAATCAAGTAGTCCTGCACAGATTTTGGTAGTCCGACTAGTTTTCAAAATATAAACCTCAGAATGAAGGGATTTAAACTAAACAAAATATAAGTAACGAAGGAAACAGTAGACATAAACGAAAAACACTCCAAAAAGACGGATTCTATCTCAGTATTGATTAATTTCATAAGTCACACATCTCCTGTTGGCCTTACTCTGCAAGGTCTGGAAGTCTTTTACAGTAGGATCTACATCTTCATATCATTCCAAACAGCCCGTTACAACTTAAAATGCTCACAGACACACCTTAGTCCTTACATGTTATTTTATGTTTTCATCATCATACATGGAGCCATTTAATTTGAAACACCATTTGCTTTTAGGTCAGATACAGTAACCATTATTGTTTTGGGGCGTCTGATTGGTTGAAAAATGTATAGGGTGTATAAGGGCATATAGTCAGATTGTAAGATAGATTCTGATTAGAATAAATTATCAAAATCATAACAAATCCCCATAAAACATCATAATATTAAATTTTCAGCATAAAACAGGTTCATTTAGGATATTTTGATTGAAATTTGCAATGTTATTGATTAAATTGTACTGAGGGTATATTTACAAAAAGTAAAAAGAAGTAAATAAAGTACAATTTATTTACAAAGTAAATAAAGTACAATTTATTTACTGCCATTCTAGGGTGACACCTTCAGTGAAGTATTAGAGGCTGAAAGCATTACATTATTTCCAATTTGCTGATCATTTTTGAGTGTAGATAGTTCTTTAAGAAAAGTTAGTTTTTTTTTCAGCCAGTCTTATTTAGAAACAGGGATTGAAGGCCAAAAGGCTATAATGTAGGCCTATGGGAAATGCAATAGTGGTATATGACCATTTCAGTGGGACGAAACGTTCGACTGAAATGACGATTCGTCACGTCTTTATTATTTTTATAAAATTCTGAGATTCACCATCTGCTATGAGATGATTTTTATGTGCAAAATTAATGCCTTATTTAAATTAGAAAGCTCTCTCAGAGATATAGACTGTTTCAAAACAGGGTTCTTGGAAATATTTTTAAAATCCATTTTCCCAGCCTCAGGGCAAGTGTATTTTCAAAGGGCAATTGCCCTGCCCAAAACCTCACTTGCCCCAAATTTAAGTCCACTTGGTCTTATTTTTGAATATTTATGCAGTAGTGTAAGGCCTGTACATGTACATCAATGAAATATATTCAGAACTAAACAAATATATTTACGGTCCTATCTTTTCTTGCGAGTTGCGTTCTTTTTGGAATCGTGAAAACCGGTGACACATGAAAAAAGAAGCATATCGCTAAGTTTTGCAACGCATTTTGGGAAAGATGCACATCCATATACGTTAATTTCATACTTTATCAATGAAATACACTGAATACCGTATCAAATTGCGTTAATAAACGAGTGCTTCGAGTGTATTAAAAATGTTCGCATTTTTCTAGCAAAACAATCCAGGGCCGCACTTTGTTATGATTTACGGTTGTAAAAAATGGGTAGCAGTCGTGAGCAAGCGCTGGGACTCGGCTTTGTAGATTTACATTCATAACGGAAACCAGTTATGTCTGTGAAAAGCGTTTTGCCACAAAATTTTGCGTTTTCGAAGTGAAAACAACTTTTGATAGGAGATTTAACAAACTTCGTGCCCAAAATGAAAAATGTAAATGAAAAATTATAATAAAGTTGTTTTATTTGTTAAGTTTTATTACTAAGTTGACAATTATGTCTATTTGCTTTTGTCAAAGTAGGTAGTCCACGGGACTACTGAGCTTGGAGGTCTACGTAGTCCGAGGCAAATTCTGGTGGTCTCGGACTACCGGACTAATGTTAGTGTCGAACCCTGTTGGTTTAGTTAAAAATGCTGTAATTGCCTCGTTAAGACGATAGGGCCTCCATTTTTTATCCGATATTTACCAAACTTTACCAGATTTTTACTATCAATCTTTGTCCGGACTAGTTTTCCTGAACCCCTGGCCGGATTTCAATGAAACTTGGCAAGGAAGATCAGTATCAAGCCTAGTTGTGCATGTCATTGCCTTGTTCCGGTCGAATGATTTTTGGCAGAGTTACGGCCCTTTAAAGGATTTAATACACAAACTTTGTCCCGACTAGTTCTCCTGATCCCTGATCCCCTGGCAGGATTAAAACGAATCTTGGCGGGGATGATGAGTACCAAGCCTAGTTGTGCATGTCATCGCCATGTTCCAGTTGAATGAATTTTGGCAGAGTTATGACCCTTTAAAGCTTTTAATCAGGGGTCGAATTTCACTCTTACGGACTCGTTGATTTTTCAGATTGCTACTGACAATTTCGAGCACTTGCTTTTTTCTGCGAGTAGAAATAAATAGCACACACTTGATTGAATATCACCCATAGCAGACTGATAGAACCAACGGTCCGACGACATAATATGTAGTCAAACCTCTCTCCATTTCCACGATTATTTGCGTTGAGAATCGAAAATAAGTAAATGCAGTCTGTATCAGATTGACGCTTATCCAGTAAACAAGACTAGTGCAAGCGTCTATATGTAATGAATCGATATCAACTTCCGGCAAGATAACTCGGGACTTTACACAATCAATTATCATGGCAGAATCGTCTGCTCGCAAAATCACTTAGTTTTTCAAAAGACAAAATGACGAGATGGAGTCGAGTGAACGCAGAGAAAGGTAAGGTTCACAATTCATAGTTTCATACAGGAAAATTACCTTATCGTCAACACAATAATCAATAATAAATTATAACAAACAAATGAAACAGTGAAGTAAACAGTACTGTACAGTGACAAGCTAGTATATAGATAAACGTCTTACATATACTAAAACACTATTTTGAAACAGAATTTACATCCCGTTATTACTTGAATAAAAATGCTAGTGAGAACCGATTTTAGCTAGTAGATTTTTTAGTCACTGGATATTTTTAGCTAGTGGCTAAATTTGTGAAAATAGACCCCTGTTAATACACTAACTTTGTACAGACTAGTACTTCTGAACCTCTGGCCAGATTTCAGCAAAACATGGCAGGGATGATCAGTACCAAGCCTTGTTGCGCATGTCATCGCCATGTTCCGGTTGAATGATTTTTGACGAGTTATGGCCCCTTATACACAAACTTAGTTAACCTCAGTTAACTGTATGTGATTGCCTCATTTTCTTTGTTTGATACTTGGTCATATGTGTTGTTGGCATTGGTGGACATCATTGAACGACAAAAATTATCAAGGTCAAGGTCATATTTTGCTTATTTTCTCCAAACTTAACCTTGGTTAGGTAACTTAACCTTGGTTAGGTAACTACCTCAGTTAACTTTATGTGATTGCCTCACTTTATGTCTTTGATACTTGGTCATATGTATTGTTGGCATTAGTGGACATCGCTGAACGACAAAAAATACCAAGGTCAAGGTCATGTGTTGCGTTATTTACCCTGAACATCAGTTTGGTCAGGTTAGTTAACCTCAGTTAATTTATTCTGATAACTTTAATTTATTTGTTTGATACCTGGTCATATGTATTGTTGGCATTGTTGGACATCACCGAATGACAAAAAATACCAAGGTCAAGGTCTAATTTTGCGTTATTTTTTCAAAACTTAACCTTAGTTAGGTAACTTAACCTTGGTTAGGTAACTTAACCTCAGTTAACTTTATGTGATTGCCTCACTTTATGTCTTTGATACTTGGTCATATGTATTGTTGGCATTGGTGGACATCACCGAATGACAAAAATTACCAAGGTCAAGGTCATATTTTGCATTTTTCCCCAAACTTAACCTTGGTTAGGTAACTTAACCTCTGTTAACTTCATGTGATTGTCTCGCTTTATGTCCTTGATACTTGGTCATGTATTGTTGGCATTGGTGGACATCGCTGGATGATAAAAAAATACCAAGGTCAAGGTCATATTTTGCATTATTTTATCAAAACTTAACCTTAGTTAGGTAACTTTACCTTGCCTAGGTAACTTAACCTCACTTAACGTTATGTGATTGCCTCATTGTATGTCTTTAATACTAGTCATAATTTTTGTGTTGGCATTGGTGGACATCGCCGAATGACAAAAAATACCAAGGTCAAGGTCATATTTTGCATTATTTTCCCAAAACTACACCCTGGTTAAACCACTTAACTTCAGTAACTTAATTTCTTATGATTACATCGCTTTTATTTGTTTGATACTTGGTCATATGAAGTGTTGTCTTTGGTGAACATCATTTAAGCACAAATTTAATAAAATATTTCATATGCCGTTTGCCGCGGTCTTGTTTATGATTTCGAAGAAAAGGGAAAATAATTGGGCCATGTGTTCTCTGTCCGCAATAAAGGCGTCAATATTAAGGTTTTGAGTTTAAAGAAAAAGAACATGAAACTGAACACGAGTCTCGGGAAGATCTCATTTCTGAAGTGACCAAATTCTGCAGAAACGAGAGTATTTCTCTCAATCCTTCCAAGATCTTGGATAGAATACCCGGGAAGCATGGTCATGCCAACAACAATAAGGAAAACAAAATCATGATGCATCGCCTGGCTTTTAAAACAGGAATATACTTGTTGATGATGTAAGCAAGCTCAATGAGGCCCTACTCTGACACTTAAATACCCACCCTGAGGTCACCCAGGCCTGGTACTACATGAGGCCCTACTTTGACTCCTAAATGCCCACCCTGAGGTCACCCTGGCCTCTTACTACATGAGGCCCTACGGCTGGCGTGGCGCAGTCGGTAGCGCGGCGGATTTGTAACCAGAGGCCCCGGATTCAATCCTTCATGGTGCCACTGAGTTCCTTCGGTGTGTTCTTGGGCAAGACACTTTCCCTTAGCCTCGTCCGTCGGGTGTGGATGTAAACCGGGTGGTCCCGTGTATCGGTCTATCCTCCGAGCAAGTTAAAGAACCATAGGAATCTATTCGATAATAAGAGTAGGGCAGGTTCCCGGATTCCTATGTATCCTTCCCCTCTCTCTGGGGCGGCTCTAAATAACCTATACTTTGTGTTGATGAGCCGTTAAACAACAATCAATTCAATTCTGACACCTAAATGTCCACCCTGAGGTCACTCTTGCCTGGTACTACATGAGGCACTACCCTGACACCTAAATGTCCATCCTGAGGTCACCTTTGCCTGGCACTACATGAGGCCCTATTCTGACACCTAAATGCTCACCCTGAGGTCACCCTTGCCTGGCACTATATGAGGCCCTACTCTGGCATCTAAATGTCCAACCTGAGGTCACCCAGGCCTGGTACTACATGAGGCCCTACTCCGACACCTAAATGCCCACCCTGAGGTCTCAGAGGCCTGGTACTACATGAGGCCCGCACCTAAATGCCCATCCCGAGGTCACCCAGGTGTGATACTACATGAGGCCCTACTCTGATACCTAAATGTCCACCCTGGGGTCACCCAGACCTGGTAATACATGAGGCCCTACTCCGACAACTCAGTGCTCACCCTGAGGTCCCCCAGGCCTGGTACTACACGAGGCCCTACTCCGACAACTCAGTGCTCACCCTGTGGTTACCCAGACCTAGTACTACATGAGGCCCTACACTGACACCTAAATGTCCACCCTGAGGTCACCCAGTCTTCATACTACATGAGGCCCTACTCTGACACCTAAATACCCACCCTAGGTCACTCGGGCCTGGTACTACATGAGGCTACTCTAACCCCTAAATACACACACTGAGGTCACCCTGGTCTGGTACTACATGAGGCCCTACTCTGACACCTTAATACACACCCTGAGGTCACCCAGGCCTGGTACTACATGAGGCCTTACTCAACACCTAAATACCCACCCCGAGGTCACTCGGGCCTGGTACTATGAGGCCCTACTCTGACACCTAAATACACACACTGAGGTCACCCAGGTCTGGTTCTACAGGAGGCCCTACTCTGACACCTAAATACCCACCCCAAGGTCACTCTGGCCTGGTACTACATGAGGCCCTACTCTGACACCTAAATACACACACTGAGGTCACCCAGGTCTGGTACTGCATGAGGCCCTACTCTGACACCTAATTACACAAACTGAGGTCACCCAGGTCTGGTACTACATGAGGCCCTACTCTGACATCTAAATACCCACCCCAAGGTCACTCTGGCCTGGAACTACATGAGGCCCTACTCTGACACCTAAATACCCACCCCAAGGTCACTCTGGCCTGGTACTACATGAGGCCCTACTCTGACACCTAAATACACACACTGAGGTCACCCAGGTCTGATACTACATGAAGCCCTACTCTGACACCTAATTACACAAACTGAGGTCACCCAGGTCTGGTACTACATGAGGCCCTACTCTGACACCTAAATACCCACCCCAAGGTCACCCAGGTCTGGTACTACATGAGGCCCTACTCTGACACCTAAATACTCACCCCTGCTCTGACACCTAAATACTCACCCCAAGGTCACTCGGGCCTGGTACTACATGAGGCCCTACTCTGACACCTAAATACACACACTGAGGTCAACCAGGTCTGGTACTACATGAGGCCCTACTCTAACACCTAGATACCCACACCAAGGTCACCTGGGCCTAGTACTACATGAGGCCCTACTCTGACACCTAAATACACACACTGAGGTCACCCAGGTCTGTTACTACATGAGGCCCTACTCTAACACCTAAATACCCACAGCAAGGTCATCCGGGCCTGGTACTACATTAAGCCCTACTCTGACCTAAATACCCACCCCAAGGTCACTTGGGCCTGGTACTACATGAGGCCCTACTCTGACACCTAAATACCCACCCCAAGGTCACTCGGGCCTGGTACTGCAGTAGTTCTGTCTACGACAACTTGGACAGTGGCAGCAATCCTAAATTTGATCTGTTTGACAACATCATCGGAGTTATGGAATGGTAGACAGGAGGTAGACAACATCATCGGAGTTATGGAATGGTAGACAGGAGGTAGACAACATCATCAGGGTTATGGAATGGTAGACAGAAGGTAGAATAACTAAAAAAATAAAATTGAAAAATTACAAATTACAAATTGTGTTACCTTTTACATAATTCTATGCAAGTAGATTTAAAGTCAGTATGATACTGGATTAATAAATCGAGGTGCTAATGTTATGATTGATAACAATCCTGATTGCCATGTGTCCCTTTAATAAATAAAAGCACTAGATAGATATATAGATATATATATATGTGTGTGTATAATTTCTCTGCTGGATATGGATTATTGCATTTAGTTGTGTGCATTTCAGTTGGATGTATACTTGTTCGGTATATGATGCACATTAAAAAAGATTGGTGAGCTATTTTTTATCACTTGGCCATTTGATATTTTTTATTAATTGTATTATTTTTTCTGCAATAATGTAAGGTAGGAGTAGGGTAAAAAAAATGGGTTAAACTGATAGTGTTACCAAATCAGGGGACATTTAACCATCGCTTTTTGAAAAAAACAGCTTATGTAGATTACATATTCCCATGATAGCAATCTGGAACAGGTAGCTTATATAAAAAAATCAAACATTAATGGGTTATCATTGTAGGGCTTTAATCTAATTGCTTGATTTTCGTTTTTGCATGTCATGTTTGTTTGAATAATTATTGAGATACTTTTAAAAATTGCAATTAAGTTCACAATAAATTTTAGTTATAAATTTACGGGTAGCTGTGTTTAGCACTGAATTCTGTTTAAAGTAATTATTTAGCTTCAAATTATAAATCAATTTATCCCACCCACTACTGACATATTTTTTATGCATTTAGTTTTGTCAATATGTCTTACATTATATGTGTAACTTGTAAGAATCAGTAATTTATCGCATAACTTGTGGTGTAGTAGTGTAATAAAGCCATGATGTATTTATCATATTACACAAGTGAAATAAATATGCAAATGAAGATCGAATCATTGTTTGGTCCTTTCCGTTCATCTCGTTGTGCATCGGAACTGCCTCATCTATTTCTGTAACTGTTGAAAATACCAGATTATGGAAATCGACGACAAACCAAGGTTTGTTATGAGAATTTAAAAAAAAGAAAGAAAAAAAGAAAAATCTAACCCATGAAACAAGGTTTCTTATGAA
Organism: Cyrtodaria siliqua; assembly: GCA_037043455.1. NCBI lineage: Eukaryota > Metazoa > Mollusca > Bivalvia > Adapedonta > Hiatellidae > Cyrtodaria > Cyrtodaria siliqua. Next base: position 6,401 of record JAWPHD010010886.1, on the reverse strand, counting down.
AAAAAAAAGTTAAAAAAAGCCTCCAGTGAGATTTGAACCCATGAGCCCTGGGCTTTCCAGTATACATTATCAAATATTTAAAAAGGGCCATGACTCCGGTGTTACTGGTTTGATTTGGCTGGTTTTCAAACTCGTCCGAGCTTTCATTGATATAAACAATCTGGCCAAGTTTGGAAAAGATTGAATACAAATACTGGGAGCTTATCGGTTATTGAAATGATATTTTCACTGATTATAGAATCTTCTCTTTGTTACAATGTATTCTGCTTTTGAGACAAAAAACCCATACGTCAGTCTTGCCTTATTCTGGTTACTAGTAATTGGACACAATTCTTATAATACTAACTGTTATCAAAGACAGACACAAATGGAAAATGACCTTGGCATGCATATATCTTCACACTACCACTCCAATGTTCTTTGACTATGACCATTGGAACTACGCCAGACACAATGCAGTATATTTAATGACACTCTGAGTCTGGACACAACCCGTCCCCGGGACAAATGAAATTCTCCAAAACAAGAGATTCAGGGTCCCGCGTTCACAAGGCACATAACTATTCAGAAACCGTCAATCAACATGCAGATTTCCAGGGTAGCATCATTGGATTCAGTAGAAATTATGCAGCATACAGGAAATACCGTTGGTGCATTACACGTCACTGTAGAGCAAAGCTGGTAGAAGCCACTCTGTAGATGGCAAATATGGCATCAGAGTTATTTCTTTGCACAAAGAACTGCATCCATCCACTGCATCCATCCCAAACAAAGAACAATGAAAAAGACTTGAGAAGAGCCACGGAATCTTATCATTGGTTTCACATAGTTACCCATTCCGATATCAATGACCAGGGGCGGATCCAGGATTTCAGCTTGTGGGGGCGTACGATTTTGGTCAATTTTCGGGTCCGTTTCTAGCCTCATAAAACGGTTGCGGTAGTGCATTGAAAGGATAAAAAAGTCTGTTTTGAAATAAAAGGATTAACAATGTGTTAATTAAACCACTCATTAGCCATTATGCATCGAGCGAGCGAAAAAAATGTTTATACTGAGGGCGTGCATCGAAATTGTTTGATATTTTATCTACAGTAACAAGGACATACATGTATGATCCGGAATTTTTGAGGGTGGGCGCGCGCCGGGTGCGCCCCCACCCCTTCATCCGCTAGTGATAAATACGAGTTATACTGCTAATCTTCAGGTATTCCAAAACTGAGAGGTGTTGCTGATAATCTATTACAGCATCAGGCTGAGAAGGCCATGAAGTGCTTTGTCAGTGACTTGTTAATTGACACGCCAACCCGATCCCATTCCACGATCCAATCAAGCAAGCCAAGTTGTAAACCTTTTTATCAACTAAAGTGCCCAAGAAACATACTCATTTAGATCAAAGCAGAACACACTAAATTTGGTTAATTGGTTCCCTTATTGATCAGGCATAAGATAGATCTTAAGTTGATGCTATAATATCCTCTAGGCTCAGTGCTGTGGTCCCTTGCACCAGCTGATGGCAATTCAGTTACTGCTGACAAGCTAAATTGCTAAATTGGAGGCATCAACTACACAGCGACCTTCTGATATTTACTCTTTACTACCCTCACTACATTGCTTTACAAGCTGTGATACAGCCAGTGGCAAGGCAGTCCCACTGAAGATAATTAAAAAGCACAGAGAGTTTGTGCCAATTTTGGATTGCTCGAACAGCAGCATGAATGTTCAGATGATCTTTAAAAAAAGTACGGAGAGCATGAAGAGGATAGTATGCTGCCTATAATATGGCAAACCTTTACAAGGATGTCAAATACGTTTTCGCGAAAAGTCAAAGGCCACAACTCGAGCTTTTTGCCGCCGTGTCATTTTTGTATAATCATGCATTTGAACATGCACAATTCCAAGTGTTTTTGTGGCGCCATACTGACCAACATTAACCAGACCAACCAGACGCAGAAACAAATTAGAGAAGACCAAGTTATTGAATTTGACTGGACTATTGGTGATATTGTGTCACCATAAATGACATCATGTTCAAAGAGCCTGCCACTGAAGAAGGAAGCTATAATGAGTGGGAAGATAAGGAAGCCAACAGTCTAATTGATACTGAGTTTGAAGAAAGTGATGACAGTATTTAGAGGTATCATGAGCTGAACTGATGTAATATATTTCGATAGAAAGGCATCTCATAGAGCTATACATTTATAACAGTCTATTAACTCATTTTAGAATTATTTTATTATTAGAATTTTGTGTTTCTGCATTTCAAGAACCTCATTACTCAATGTCAAGTAAAACCTCAGTGTATTCTGAGAATGTAATGAGTTTTAAATTAACCCATTTCATTCTGCAGGTAAATCTGATAAGTGTTCCTGTAAATCTGAACAGTTTTGAGGTTTCTGCTGCTGCAGCAAATTACATTTCGATCATGTTAGTAAAATGTGGTTTACTTGGTCAATTTTAAAAATAAATTAACAAAACTATATATCATTATGTAGGTTTTTAAATTCCCTACACAAAGAAATAATTTTAAAAGCAATATTCATGCAAAAACTAATTAAATGAAAAATCATACGTGAGCATGCGAATAATCGGGTCAAAATGATGTCCTGCGTTATTTTCACCCGAGTTTTCTGTAAAATATATTCACCTTTTCTCTAATAACCCAGCGTGTAGATTGTAGAGAATTTTAAGTCATTTCTAGTGCTGCAGGAATCTTTAAAATCCATAGAGAACTTCAAAAGTTATACTGATTTTTATAAACTTTGTCAAATCCTACGCGTAACGGAGTCTCGGTGACCAACCGTTCCCAAAGATCGTCTTCCCAAATCATATTGAAGGAATGATGGGATATTGCTTCTTCAGAGTGCTGGAAAAAGCACCCCATGGTCTAAATATTGTCTGAGATGGGATGGATGGAAGATTTCATTAAGACATTCCTCCAGAAACCAAACATTTTCATCATTGCCATAGTCATCCAAGTCAAAATCGGCAAAAAAAAAGTTGAAGTCCCTTTCGGTCTAAATTAATTTGTTTTTTACAGTTTCCTCTCGCTTAAAGTTGCCCAAAACATCGTCTTCCTCATCCATAAACTAAAATTCATTATGAAATCACACATAAATGTATCTGCCTTCGCTTGGTACATAAAAACAATCATCCCTATTTACCGATTCACTCGAAAAATCGAGGAAATACACGCAAAAAATCGCAGAAAACCTTTTTTTTCTCACTTCCTGAAGTGTTTAAAATTCCCAGACAATTTTTTATTTACTGTGCATGCTCACCCAGCCTTCTATCTGAAGAGTACCAACAAAGTAATGACGTTTTATGGAAAACGACATGTCAACAACAGTCAAAACTTCTCGTGGACGGGTATCCCGAATGAAATGGGTAAATACGCACGCACGCGTATCCCGGATGAAATGGGTTAACTGGTTTCATTGGTCCAATTTTTATCACTGAACCAATCAGAGTGCTTCATTTATATTTTCATCATGACATCACTTTCTGGTATTATGACATCACACCCTGGTATTATGCTATTATGATGCAACTCAATACTGAGCCTTTTAATTGCTGTGAGAAACAGATTTAGACTGTTTGTATCACTCATTGAGTAATGAGTTTCTTGAAACCAAGAATCACAAAATTAAAATTAAAATAAAATAATTCTAAAATAATTTAATAGACCGTTTTATATGTGGTAGTAACGTTTAGTAAAGTTTAATTCATTTTGTAAATATGTTGACATTGCTGAATTTATTACATTTGATGGAATACATTAGCAGTTAAATTTTGCATATAATTTGCTGTTTTTCTTTGAATTTGGTAACGTAAAAAATACGGAAGAGTCGTGTAAATTATTTGCAAATTTCATCCAATTTTTGCTTAAGTCTAAACAGTTTATAAAAGAAAATGAGCATACACATCTATATTTCCATTTGATACTTAGATGCCGTATTTAAATAAATTGATGTAAACTTAATTGGTAACGTAGGTAACGTTTAATACATGGGGTAGTACATATTAGCATTGACAAAAGTTCATGTCTGTTCAACTTTGTTGTTACCATCGATGCTGTCTAGAGGAATGTTGCACATGTAATAACATTATTATTAGTTAATTGACTGATTTTTCTAGATTTCCGTTGACACACGGAAAATTAGAATTAATTATTTAAAAATACACAATTTAACGGACAATACAAGAACCAAACTTGTGCACATCATGGATACGTATGTTTGTAATAACCTTTGATTTTTGAAATAATTTTCGGATATAGACTATTTAATGTTTTTTAAATTTCTTAAATCAAGCACCTGGATTCAACAAGGTAACGTAAATTATGGTAACGTATGCTTAATAACGCAGGTATCTAAGGGATAAACATTAAGTGAAACGAAAATTTTATATTTTAAAAAGCATAACTAATTTTCAAAATGATGTTACAATCAATTATTTCTAAATGTTGAGGTCAGTAGGTTAAAGGTGAATGCCACTATGAACTGATAATGAAACACCTTGTCCACACTGTAACTCCACTTCCTCTGAAGCGATCTCATGAAACTTCATGGGAGGACTGTCTATCGTAAGAGGATGTCCCTTTTGATTTTGTAGGTCAGAGGTCAAGGTCATCATGACGTGATAATGAAACATCTTGTCTGCACTGTAACTCCTCTTCTCCGAAGCAAATCTCATGAAAATTCTTGATTTGAATGCCTGTGGTGAGTCGATAACCCATATTGGTTTTGAGGTCATAGGTCAAGGTCTCCATGACATGATCATGAAAAATCGTGTCCACACTGTAAATCGTCTTCCCCTGAGGCAAAACTCATGAAACTGTATGCATTGACTGCCTGGGGAAAGGGGAAACGCACCCTATCCACTATCAAACATATCTCAATATTGTTGATCATGTTGGTGCCATATAACCTCTTTCTGTTGGTGTGCTGTAAAATACCAATTCAATTCAATTAATAAGGTTGTGCAGCGAAGGGAGACACCTGTTTTTCTCAACAACAAAAAGACAACCCCCAGTTATACTAATAAATAGTTTGAACACGTTATTAAACGGGCTAAACTGAAAGAAACGGTCAGAATTTCGCTCATTGGAAGATTTTTGTTGAGTGTGTCAGTGAGCAAAACTGATGTATTTATTACCTGCCCTTGATTATTTAAAAATATGAGAATTACATATTGGTCAACAGCTTTTGATTTTAACCAAATTTAATGTAAAGACCTATTTCGAGCCTATTGTATTTGAGGGGAAGAGAATTTGTATAGGTTTCTGTAAATCACTGTTAGACATACGATTGCATGAGAAAATGGTGTTTTTCAATTTTGTATCGGATGATGAGGCCCTCCCAATATTGTTTTTGTATGAAACATAAAAGCAGGGGTTTCATTTGTTGTGTCTTGGTTTTACTTTTGTTCTAAAATCAATGAATTTCCAACAACTGAATGTGTTACATTGAAAAGGTCAGTATCAGTGGTAAAATGAGAACAATGGTCCTACAGAATCACAGCACCCAAACGCAATGGCACCACAGGTCCGTACTGAACCGCAAAGAGAAAAGATTTGTATTAAATACTGGCCTTCCAAATCTTCGGATAATACAACTATACTTTCGCAGTTTATCAGCCGTATCCCAAATTGGTCCTGTTACTCCTACTGTCCCTAGTCAGAGGAAAACATACAAATGTCAGATCAGTGGGGGTCATCCGTCCCTAGTCAGAGGAATACATACAAATGTCAGATCAGTGGGGGTCATCCGTCCCTAGTCAGAGGAATACATACAAATGTCAGATCAGTGGGGGTCATCCGTCCCTAGTCAGAGGAATACATACAAATGTCAGATCAGTGGGGGTCATCCGTCCCTAGTCAGAGGAATACATACAAATGTCAGATCAGTGGGGGTCATCCGTCCCTAGTCAGAGGAATACATACAAATGTCAGATCAGTGGGGGTCATCCGTCCCTAGTCAGAGGAATACATACAAATGTCAGATCAGTGGGGGTCATCCGTCCCTAGTCAGAGGAATACATACAAATGTCAGATCAGTGGGGGTCATCCGTCCCTAGTCAGAGGAATACATACAAATGTCAGATCAGTGGGGGTCATCCGTCCCTAGTCAGAGGAATACATACAAATGTCAGATCAGTGGGGGTCATCCGTCCCTAGTCAGAGGAATACATACAAATGTCAGATCAGTGGGCCTAGTCAGAGGAATACATACAAATGTCAGATCAGTGGGGGGCATCTGTCCCTAGTCAGAGGAATACATACAAATGTCAGATCAGTGGGGGTCATCCGTCCCTAGTCAGAGGAATACATACAAATGTCAGATCAGTGGGGGGCATCCGTCCCTAGTCAGAGGAATACATACAAATGTCAGATCAGTGGGGGT
>JAWPHD010010885.1:0-89010 GCA_037043455.1 Cyrtodaria siliqua | reverse complement strand
CTCTAAATGCAAACAATAAAGCATTGAGATACTTGTCCCAATCTTTGGGTCTCTCGGTACACATACGCCGTAACATTTGCTTTAACGTCCCGTTAAATCGTTCGACTAACCCGTTACACATAGGGTGATATGGTGTTGTCATGATTTGACGCAAAGACAATAACCTGCTTACTTCAGCCATAAGTTCTGACGTAAACTGTGACCCACAATCAGTCAGCATTTCCTCTGGTACACCTAGCCTACTGAACATATCAACTAATGCCTCAGCTACTCTCTCAGTTTCAATTGAGGGCAATGCGACTGCCTCCGGATACCTAGTTGCATAGTCTACCATGGTTAAAATGTACCTATTTTTCCTATCCGACACTGGAAAAATTGGTCCAACTATGTCTACGGCTACCCGCTTAAATGGTGTATCTATCAGTGGCATCTGACCTAAATGTACTTTGGTCACTCGACCTTTTGGTACTGTCCTTTGGCATACATCGCAGGACCTACAATACCTAGTTACATCTCCACTAACGCCTGGCCAATAAAATTCTGCCAATACTCTATCTGACGTTTTCTTTACGCCTAAATGACCTCCCATAATCGACTCATGAGCTACCTTAAGCACTGTCGTTCTATACTGGGTAGGTACCACTAATTGGTGAAACTGTCTACTACCGCTATCTTCAAATTCTCTGTACAATAACCTATTCTTATGTACAAACTTACAACTACCGGACCCTTTACACTTCTTCACTACCCCATCCTTGGCCTTCACCTTACAAGGACCTAATGACTCGTCTTGAGTTTGTGCTTCTATAAACTCCGCTTTAGATATGTCTCCTACGGCTGCAGGAACCTTTAATTTTCTATAAGCCTGAGCTTGCTTCTGAACCTGCGCTCTAGTCTCTACGGCATTACTTATGCTACTTCTAAAATCGGACATTACCGGAAGTGCTGAACCATCTATGTTCCCTATCGTTAAATCATACATCGGGTCGTCCATACATAGTGCCTCTGTAGTCCCTTTAAAGAAAGGTGTATCTACATCTATTCTCGCTATTGGCACGTGCTCTACCGACTTATTTAGCAACATACACGGTGACTGTTTACCTACCAACTGGTCATCCGTAACTAAACTACGCCTAACTACCACACCTGTACAACCTGTATCCCTCATTACAATTACGTCCGTGCCATTCACTCTACCATCTGCCGTTGGAAGATTTGCATACGGAAAGAGACATGTTCCGATCTTCGTCATTACACCATCCGCTTTAACACAACAGCTACTACTCTCGGTTTTAATAACCGGACTATTACTACCTCTGCCTCTACCTCTACCTCGGTTTTGACCACCTCTACCTCTACCGAAATTCCATGGGTTGTTAAAACCTTGGTTCTGACTCCCTACATTGTTGTCCACTCTACTATTTTCACTAAAATTGTCTACGACAGCGGACACTTTCACCGCTTTCCTACACTCATGTGAAGCATGATTCCCATTACAGTGACGACAACGAATAAAAGGTCTACCTATGTTACCACTATTGCTACCTCCTCTAGCACCCATCGAACTACCACCACCTCTATAGTTTCCACTCTGGCCTTTCTGTTTATGATCGTCCCCTTGCCTATCTCTAAAAGTTCTGTCTTTCGACACTACATTATGAGCTCCACCTCTAGCCTCGGCAAACTGATCTGCTTGTGTTGCCATTTCTCCTACACTAGTTAGTTTTCTTTCTTTAAGAAATAAGAACAGATCTCTACTACAAACATTGAATAGCTGGTCCCGCAACAAGAAATCTATGAGGCCCTGATAAGTCTGCGCTACCTTCCCTAACTCTAACCACCTATCTAAGTAATTTCTAGACCGACTAATAAACTGAATAAATGACTCGCCTTTCTCAGGCAGACAAGCTCTAAATCGCTTTCTAAAACCTTCTTCAGTTAGCTCAAATCTCTTTAAAAGAGCATCCTTTAACTTGTCATAGTCAAGAGCATCTAAACTAGGTAATCTAGAAAATACATCTAAGGCCTTGCCTCTCAATAACGCACTTAAATGAACTGCCCACTTATCTTTGGTCCATTCCTGTAACTCAGCATAACGCTCGAACCGTAACAAGTAACTGTCCATGTTATCTTTGTCAGCATCAAAGTATGGTAACTTCGAACCTTTTAACTTCCCAGAATAACTATCTTTCCCTACAGTTCCACTGTCCTTACTATGTGTCTTAGCTGCTTCCAACTCTAAAGCTAACTTATGATCAAACTCCTTTTGCTCCCTTTCCATTATCATCTTAGCCTTAGCTAGTCTACCATCTGTTTCGAACCTCTCATGTTCTAACTCTTGCTTCTCCCTTACTATTCTACTTTCTAATTCTAACTTCTCTTTAGCTAACCTATCTTCTAATTCTAACTTCTCTGTGGCTAGTCTACTTTCTTCATCTCGCTTCTCTTTAGCCAATCTACTTTCGAATTCTAGCTTCTCTTTAACTAGTCTACCTTCTACTTCTAACCTATCTTTCTCAGCATCTAGCTTCTCTTTAGCTAATCTACTTTCTAATTCTAGCTTATCTTTAACTAGTCTACCTTCTACTTCTAACCTATCTTTCTCAGCATCTAGCTTCTCTTTAGCTAGTCTACTTTCTTCATCTCTTTCCTGCTTTGCTAATTCTCTTTCCTTAAGTCTAAATTCCCTTTCCCTAGCCTGTTCGTCTTTAACAAAGTTTCTAAGCTCCTCTCCAGCATACCCTAACTCCTTACCCATTTCCGTAAGATCCTTTATGGACGTCATGGTTATAGACATTGTGAACTACACACTACAATAATTACAATACACACGTCACTAATAATTCTACTCGACTAACTACTAATGGTAAGTCACTGTGTCCTCAGTAAATACCTGGGCATCATCATAGGACAAGTTACATACACATTTGTACTAGCGCTAACTACTAACGGTTATGTATAGATACTATCTAGCTTCCACAAAACATATACACTACATTAAATATCTTAATTTGATATTGGACATAAACCTTAAACAATCATCGAAATGTGTATGACATGTACATGTATATTTACTTCTCCCATTAATAAAAGTATACTCGAGTGTCACAACATGAGTAGAACGTCTTGTTCGCCAACCTAATTGGATACTATGTGTATATCAGGGAGGTAAAAACAAACACCCAAATTATTGAGCAAAAGTGCCTCAGACCCACTCGTGTAGACCACTGCGACCTCGCGCCAAGGAAAGAACGGACAAAACAACAGTTTGGACTAACCCTACCCTTGTCGTGTCTTGACTTCCAAGCTGTGGCCGTGATCGTCGACAGTCGCCTTGATGGATCAGAGGGTGGTACACAATTCTAAAATAATAAGTAGAGATTTAGTATATCATAATAAAGATCACTTATTGATTCTTTCCCTCCGTAGTCGCCCAAAATCCCACTACTCTGAAAACCAGTTGTCACAGCATGACCTTAGTGGTTGGGCTAACTCAGGAAAGAATCAATGACGGTGAATGCATTTACATAAGTTTAATGCAACTTTTAAAATATGTTTAATATATATACAATGATCTAAAAAAACAAGCGAATACACAAATGAACTATGAAAAGAATGTTCTCCTGAACGTTTAAGACGTTCTTAGTATTGCTATAAATACTGAATGTCTAAGACACTAAAGTGTTGTTAAAGCTATAACAATGTTGATCTAGCGCGATAACTGTGATGCGCGAGAGCTCATGAAGATGACGATGCGCGAATTCAATGGATGATTGTCATCAAATGCCTTCTGTAAGGGTTGAGGACGCGATGCAATGATAGTTAATCTCCACTGAGATTGTGAATGATATTCCTCCAGTGAGGACTGGTAACGGGCCCACCTTGTGTCCCGGGGGTTGTCGTTAGTAAAACCTGGCTGCGCAGGTACGGGGACCGTCTCCACCGCTTGTAACGTTAGTCGTGGAAGCTTAGCTCCACTCCTGGATATCCAAACCTAGATGGCTAACTCCAACCCTGGATGGCTTATATCCTGGATGGCTTATATCCTGGATGGCTTAGGCTGTAATTATACATACGTTTTAGATGTCGGTTGACAAACATAACAATCTTGCATAATTACCATTACCCAAACAAATCATTATTCAATCAATATATGTAAGCTGTACTAATGATGAGTAGCAATGTATACATATTCTACAACGCCATGTATATGCTATGTACGTCGCTGTTAATCAATGCCCCTAATACATGTAATATAAACATGATCAAATAACTCGTATATTACACTCACGGAGTTATGTATGCACGCATTTATTCTTGTCACTCATCTCATTGTTAACTAATGTTAACAATCGTGTATTACAATCACCGAGTTATACGCCAACGTTAACTAATGCACCTATTATCCACTGTTATCAAATTAATATTGTTTTACAATTAATGATCAATTACAATAATTACATCTAATATAGTAACTTCAAAATCATATGTTAGTCTAAAGTTATGTTTGAGAAACATCAATGCTAACCGGATGTCGTAACCGCCAAACAAGATGGCGCCGCCCACTGAATACAAATATACGATAAAAGTTTAATAAAACTACTAACCACATGTTGCCTGTGAAATTTGCCGTCCAATCTCTGTTCCAACAAAGTACTATCGATGATCCCGGCGAAAGCTAGAAGACAATGGGTTTTATAGCAAACATTACGCCCAAATCATTATTTGCCCCGTTCAGTCCGTGACAAACGTGGCTAAATCTACAGTATTGAATCTACACGCGAGGCCCTTATACAATTTTGCCGTTTAAGGAAAATATACCTATACGTTTACATGCATTAGCACAAAACTAAACTTATGACACGGCCTCTCTGGCGGCCACTTAAAATGTGCACGCTTTTACGTGTTACATGAATAGATCATGAATATTGTGAAATTGTTTCAACTCGAACAATAGATTTTGGGTGTAACCGATACAAGAGCTATATGCGACCAGTACGCTCTACCCGTGACATTTTGTGACAGGCACTATGTTGAAGCCTATATCTTTCAAAATTAAAGAAGGGAAATAGTTACTCTGAAATGAAATCAAGCTGGATTTTAATAATTGGTTTTATTTTCCTGAAAACAACACGAATAAAATTATTCAACATACATATGGCAAATTCAAAAAAGAAACTGTGAAACGCCAACTTAAATCTGTAACTGTGGTTGTGGTCCTTGAATGCTACATTTCCTGTTCGACTTTTATATCTACTTTTGAGAACCAGCACTGCCTTGTGATAAACATTATTTATGATTATGTGGTTTTCAATGGCTGAACAAATTAAACGATTGGCAAAGTCAGTCTCGTTCCAAGTCGGTAACCCTGTCTTCACCACTCTTTCTGTTGTATTTTGTTTTTTCATTGTATAATTCATTAAATATTGCTCCTTGTTTGTAGTACAGTGCGGACCTACGATACCATTGCGTTTGGACGCTGTGGTTTCTATAGGACCCTATATCTCATTCTTGTGTCTTGCCTTGAGTTGGTCAATTTTTCCACCAGCTCTGTTTGACCTTGAACAGAGGCTGTTACTCTTTTGGCTGATTGTTGTTATGGCCTCTATTGTTGTAAAAGTTATGTCTTCTGCCGCTGGCGAAGTTTCTTGACCCCTATGTCGCAAACCATTTCCTCTACCATGAACACTTTTTTGTTGTTGTTCTGCTGATGTCGATGTTGTTGCTGCTGCTACTGACAACGTTTTGTGACCGGAGACTGTTCAAGCTTCCGGATAGACTTACCATCCACAGTTTTGAGTTTTGACTGCATGGCCTCAAGATTGGAATCTAGCATGAACTGCATACTGGTTTCCAGCTACTGTAACCTGTATTCAAAGTTACCAACCCTTGGGTTGGTTGATACAATGTTGTGTTGTTCCTTCCTGTTGAGTGGCTGCGTGTTCTGCCTTCTGCTGTTGCTGTCATAGTTTCAGCTTGACCCCCTTCTCCACTTGCAGAAGTAGAGTTTTATAATTAAGAAATAGAACATCGCTTACTGTGAATTATCGTTTAATATATCACGGTATGTCGTTCAATTGTAAACAATAATTTCACGTGAAATTATTGTTTGCAATTGAACGACATACCGTGATATATTATAGATAATTCACCGTAAACGATGTTCTATTTCTATTCTAATACCCCTAAAATGTGAATATAACGCACACATCTGAAATCTTTCGCATTGCTTTGCTTGCTCTCCTAACGTTGCATACGTTACAATGCGGAATGCGCATTGCGCAATGCTTATTCTCCTAACATTGCACACATTACAGTGATATATCGTTCAATATAACGAGATATTTTAAACTAGGCTATATAGTGCGGGTGTATTAGAATCCTTAATAAAGTCATACTTGTGGTAAGTCTGGATAATTAAGAGTTCAGAGATGAGGACAATTATGAAGAAGTAAACTATTCTTGGCCAAATAGGGTAAGTGACTATCTATTGATGATGGTCTGTAACAGAGTTTCTCGCCTAAAGACAAACTGTGTTAAGCTTTTTTCTGAGCATTGAACACTGTTAAAGAACTATGTCATCAATTCCTCTCTGTATGATGCATTGGAATATAGAGCATCCAACTTTTCTAGAAAAAGCAGATATAAAAATCGAACAAGAAAAGTAGATTTTAAGGACGACAGTCAACCACAAACACACAAAAACAAAGAACAACTCTATATAAAGCTGAATAAAAGGCAAGATAAGACATCACAAACACACAATGGTTGACATTAGGGCTAACGCCTTGGAGCGGTAAGTGGTATCGGAACTAGCGTCCAAACCAATACGAATAGTAAATAAAGCAACGTCGCCACGTAGAGAAGAAAGTATAGTCTGTACTATTAAATGCGAAGTAAGATCAGGGTTGGCAATCAAACCTAGTATTGTATCTCCGAACAATGTAAGGAACCTCACCCTTGGGTAATAGGTTCATCACTTAAAAAACAAATATACTGAGTCTGAATGGTTGGGTAACATGAGTTGATACACTGGTCTGCAACTGAGATGTAAACTGAAAAGAAGCTGGAGTGAATGAATGAATGGGTACACGTGGTATACTACTACTGATCTGCACCAGCGGTGGAAACTGCAAAGCCGAAATGGAAGTAGAAATCGGTGCGGTTAGTCTATAACTACCCATGGCATTCAGTGCCAATGATAATGGTTGTACCTAAGGTGGCATATACCTTGGCACATATGATACCTGTGACGCAGCTATAGGTGACGGGAGCTGTGGCAGCCGTAGTAGCGGTGGCATTGCATACGGTAATATGCGGTACCTGAGGGATATTATCGGTCTCACGGCTCAATTGATTAACTGTATGATGGCCAGAGATTCTCTAATGCTCTCTAATACGGGAATCGAGAGTTTACTGGTCTCTAGTTTAGCCACTGACTGAACCTTAATGACAATAACAAAACTCTTGATAATATTGTCCAACATATAACTAGAAGGTAACTGCTGAATGGCAGGAGCTAATTCGAAGGGGTCGTTTCCACTGGTAATCCCTCATGTATGATACTTTACTGAACTTCACTTACACATATCTAGAGTAAATATACACTTCATGTAGTTTTTGTCCATCCGTACGCATATATAGCGTAATAACTGAAAGCAAAAAACTGCAATAAAAAAAGAACACAAAAGACATTATCAAAATAATTCACACCTGTAAAGGCATCACCTATTATCCACAATTGACAACACAAAGGCATCTTTCTTGAAATAATTAACACCTGTAAAAGCAACTCGTATTGTCAACAACTGACAACACAAACTCATCTTTCTTGAAATAATTAACAGCTGTTAAAAATACTGTAATACATACAAATTTATATACCAGTAAACTTAATGTCTCATTATTAAGAATCTGTAAAACAAAATATGATTGAACTTGAAAATAAGTCGATACTCAGATGTCAACAAACATCAAATGATCAATATAGCTACACCAGCTACACTGTATACCAGTCTACACATTTATAACAGTCTACAGTCTGCACATTTATACTAGTCTATACATTTATAACAGTCTACAGATTTATAAGTCTACACATTTATACCAGTCTACACATTTATACCAATCTACACATGTATACCAGTCTACATATTTATAACAGTCTACACATTTATAACAGTCTGCCCATTTATACCAGTCTACACATTTATAACAGTCTACACATTTATACAGAGGAGTATGCAGTGTCAGTAGGTCACTAATCAGTAATACACTAGTTTAGTGGAATGCTATGTAAACAATCGCACTTGCCAAAACTGTCTGAAATCCTGTAACTTTCGATGGACCTACGATGCCATTGCGTTCGGACGTTATGGTTTCTATAGGACCCTATATCTCATTTTTGAAATCTTCAAAGCTGAAAAATAACTTCTAGTTATGGTCTGAAAATGCAAATGAGCACTGAATAACTAATACAGGTAACTACTAAGATACCGATGGGTTTATAGCTAACGGGTAAATCAGTCCTGAAAATATATATTCATCATACGAATATTCTTTCACAGAAACAATTTCAAGGAAAATGTTATATGTCACTAAATAACTAAATGAAACGCAGGCTAGCAAGCAATACACGAAAATAAACAAAGTTATATGCAACACAGCTTAATATACGAGAACATAAACAAATATAGTCTCACAAACACGTACTTTCATGGTCGTCTGTTTTTAGTGATGGTAAATATATAAAGAAACATTAATTCCACTGGATAAACAGACTGTTATGCTGTTTCAGTGAAAATTCAGTAACAGTGAACTAACTTATAAAACTACCATAACTAAGGTACTGACCATTTATCTTCTGGGGGTTGCGAGAGGGTGCGGCGGGGGCTAGCATTAGTGTTGAAAAATTATTCGGGCCCTTGAATTGTTGAACAAAAAGTGTGGCTCTGTCTTAAGGAAAATTTGCAGTCCCTAAAATTGTTGGAATAACCGACTTCTAAGCCGACTAAAGTCTGTAAAAGGGATCTGCAGTGTAACTAGGTCACTGATCTGCAGTGTAACTAGGTCACTTATCTGCAGTGTAACTAGGTCACTGACCTGCAGTGTAACTAGGTCACTGATCTGCAGTGTAACTAGGTCACTGATTAGTAACACACTAGAGGAATGTTATGTAAACAAACCCACTTGCCAAAACTTTGTAAAATCCTGTAACCTGAAATTTCCAAAGCTGAAAAATGACTTCTCTTCTATTGATCATCAGTGGTCTGAAAATGTAAATTAGCACTTAATAACTAATATCGGTAACTACTAAGATACTAGCACTAAATAACTAATACCGGTAACTACTAAGATACTGATGAGTCTAGCTAACGGGTAAATCAGTCTTGAAAATACATATTCATCACAAGAATATCCTATCACAGAAACAATTTCAAGGAAAATAGTATATTTCACTAAATAACTAAATGAAACGCAGACAAGCAAGCAATACACGAAAAAACACAAATTGATATGCAAAACAGCTGATAACATAACATCAACGAACACAAATGCTCACCAACATCTTGGGTCTCTGTTTTTGGTGATGGTATTAGAATAACGTGCATGTGATTTCTGCAATGAAAAAGCTTATAAGGTGACTTAGTGATGAATCATATTGTAAACGGACGAGGAAAATTTAGGCACTCCGCCTATTTGAACTCGGAACGATTGCATGTAAAGCGGGCGCTCTACCGATATCACCATAAAAGCTAGCTCCGCGGCAAGACAATAGTAACGCGCTTATACCCCTAACTGAGTCCTACTACATACCTTTAGCTTTTAACTTGATATTTGTCATCGTACAAATATCACACATCCCATGTCACTAGATACTTCAGCTAAACAGCCGCCAACAGTAAATATCCTGGTCACGCGGCCCCAACGTAAACGGACAAGGAAATCTAAGAATTCATCGGGTTTAAACTCGAAACGACTGCATGTGAAGCGGGCGGTCTACCGATATCACCATAAAAGATAGCTTTGCGGCGAGACAGTAGTAACGCGCTTATAAACCTATATATTTACATATACCCCTAACTGTGTCCTAGTTTTATCTTTATACGTTTACATTATTTTTAATTACTACTTCATTCCTTCATGATTCATCGGTTTTTGCGCACAATATGACCTATTTATGTGTCGACGTGCCGTAAAACATCATTCATTCATTACTACAATATTAAGAAGCATTAATTTCACTGGATAAACAGACTTTTCATGATGACATCTATACTTTTCACGTGTTTTCTGATTATCCAATATACTTCCCAATTTGGTCATATTTATGAAAACAAAATCCCAAATTTACCAGGGGCCTTTTTCCCAAAATACCTAGAGCAAGCCCTGCGAAAAAAAGTATGTTCCCAAGGAAGTTTCAGTTGTTCCAAGGAATGAATTTTTGTTTGCCGGGAATTCCTGCAAACGTCATAGATATTTTGTGTTATGTTTCTAAAACTATAGCAAAGGATAGATAACAACAGTAGGTTTATTTACGCGGACAAATATACTGAAAATAAACAATTTTACAGACCAAGTCCAAAATTACCCGGCTGTCCGAAATTACCCCGATTGCCCCTGGTGTAGTATGCATTATATAATCATCTACATGACAGCAACATGCTCCTATACTCAATGTGAATAAACTTGATCTTCTTTATACATTTAGTTGATTTCTAACACATTATCTGCCTTTAAACTTTAAAACATCTACATCATATCATAAATCTACATAACAGTGATATGTTCAAACCATAAGTAGGTCATTTTGAATGACCTTCATCTCCTCAGATATTTTACTTCATTTCTCATACAATAACAGATGTAGCAAATCCTTTATTTGTACACTTAAATGAAAACGATAGCAATATGTTTCTACCAAATCCAAAATCTAGGTCTACATATGCAATTTCCTTAATTTACATTAATCTTTTTTTGTTTTTAGTATACTCCAGTACACACACACCAACAGCTAAGAGCTTTGTAAACGTCAAACACACATACATCTACATGTAATATAAGTGTCCTAAATGACTCCCGTATTGATTTTATGCCAGTACCACCGAATGGAGAAGGGGCATATAACTTTAGCCATGTCTGTCCCATCTGTCTGAGTGGCCATCCCATCCCAAAAAGCGTTCATCTCTTCCCACAATTACCTTTTTATTGTTCCGAAACTTTACAGGATTCTAACATATGATGTCAATATGTGCTTATTGATTCAGTGTTAAAATGGCCCATGTTTTACCAGAGTTATGGCCCGTATTTTGCACATTTTCCATGGATTGTTTTCAGTTGGGCATCCGTGTCCCATAGATACAATTCTAATTTGATTGATCAAGATGTATTGAGGCAAATTAAAGATGCCGCTATTGTGCAGAAAAAATAACCTAGGAAATACAGAGTATGAATTGCTTTCAAGTCCCTAACGGTTTCTACTGGAGGGGCTACAGGTTTGCTCCATGTTCGTCATTCAGTCGTTCCGTGCAAAAAAGATGTTTACACTTAATAACTTTAGTTTAAATTGAGGGGTGATTTTAACGAAACTTCACCACAAATGTGCAGCTTTCAAACAGGTGGTTACACTGGTAGGGGATTCATAATTCGATTTTTTTATATGCCCGTTTTATGACTGTTTGTAAAACGGGACATAATTTATGTTTGTCCGTCCATTCGTCCGTTAAAAAAACCCAGTCGTTGGTGGGGTGATAAGAATCAACCGACTGCTCGTTACTAGTGCAGAGGGGTAGGACCCCCCTCCTCCGAAAAATAACCCACCTGTTGACCGTAGGTGGCGACCCGTATCGTTGGAGAAGGGAATCCTGGTGGTTGAGTGGCGTGGGGATCTGGTAGTCATAACAACACACTATGTCCTACTGGGGATCAAAACCCTATGGCTGCGCCTCCACAGACAAGTGGGGTGTTCCCACAATTTACACATAACACACTATGTCCTACTGGGGATCAAAACCCTATGGGTGCGCCTCCACAGACAAGTGGGGTGTTCCTACAATTTACACATAACAACACACTATGTCCTACTGGGGATCAAAACCCTATGGTTGCGCATCCACAAACAAGTGGGTTGTTCCCACAATTGTTACATGATGATACACTGTATCGTACTAGGGATCACAACCTTACTTTTGCACCTCCACAAACAAGTGGATTGTTCCCACAAAATCCTGACAATACTTTGCAAGTGCACAGTACACAGTGTCCTACGGGTGGTCAGCCCTCAAACCAATCGCCTCAATAACCAAGTGGGTTGTTTCCACACATTTCATACAATGATGGCGCAGATATCACTGCATATGTACAAAACACACCATACCCAACGGGGCATTAGGCTTTAAGTAATGAGCCTCTTCAGACAAGTGCTGTATTCTCATATCCCCAAAATAACAACAATAAGTGTACACCGTGCCCACTTCTGTATGCAAATAATCCAACCAACCACAACATGTATTCACATGACAGAACATATCAAAACACCTACATCCTTATTACCCACAGAGAGCATAAGACACCAAAAACAGGTTGAACCTATGACTTTCAGTGGAAAATAACACAATATAGGTGACTATTTCTTACATTTTGAAACTGTTTCAGAGTGGAAGGATATACTGAAACTCAGAAAAGTCAAATGCTTGTAATGAAATTAACTGGGGAGGCACAGAAATTTATTTCAACAATTAACCCAGTACAAAGGTCAAACTACCACCTACTTAAATCAGCTTTATTACAACGTTTTAACCTTAAGGAGTTGGAGCTTGCATATAATTGCGAATTCCGCAACAAACGCCGCTGAGAAAATGAATCGGTATCGGAGTATGGCCAAACGCTTAGGGAATTAGGGCAAAAGGCATACCCAGGGTTACATTCCAATATGGCGGAAATGTCAAATATTGAGATTCAGAAACATATTCAATTCAATCACCCCTCAACATTAGAACAGGCAATTGCCCTTGCAATAGAATATGAGGCCTTAGTAGGGACCTATCGAATTCAGAAACCGAAACCGTCGTTATATGAGAATGGAAATAATACACAAAAATCGGAAATAGACAGATTCAGTAAACAAATTGAGTCCATGGCATACGATTTAAGAAATAAGCGAAGTCCTAAAAATGTACACATTGCCCAAGATCATAACGATGATCAACAGACATATAGGGGTCGGCTTATTATTCCAAGGCGGTAGCCTTATTGTCAACCCTTTTTGTGTTTGTGATGTCGTTTGCATTTATTATTGCTTTTGCTATCTTGTTTGTCTGTTTGCGTGTTTGTTTCTGTGTTTTGTGGTTTACTGTCCTCCTTGAATGCTACTTTCCCTGTCCGATCTTTTTATATTTCTTTATTAAGCCTAGACAACGGTATTCACCTACCATTTACAGGAAAGCAAAATTATGTATAACGATTAAACACATCTTGAGAAATGTTTCAAGAAACACAATTAATCGAGTTGTACTTGTAGTCGATACAGTTTTGTAGTCATGAAGATGTATAGTTGATACATTTGTATAGTAGATACAGTTGTGTAGTTGATAAAGTTGTGTATATGTAGTTGTATAGATATCTAAAGGGTATATATGTACTTATGTAGAGGTATGGTTGTGTAGTTGATACAGTTGTGTATATGTAGTTGTATAGTTCTGTAATGGGTATATATGTACTTATGTAGAGGAATGGTTGGGTAGTTAAGTTGTTGTTGTAGTTCTAGTTGTTGTGTTAAGTACAAAATACACGTAATGACTAAGCATCTTGCTAAGATAAGCGAGAACTTCTTATTAGTTCAACGTGTTGTTTATTTTCAAAATAGTTAATCTATGTTAATAGTCAACTAAATGAAATACGAAAACGCTGTTCAATACATATAGTTAATTACGTGTGATTTGCCTCAATGTATTAGCCAGTAAATATATTTAAATGCATCTCGTCCTACCAATAGTTGTTATTATATATACAGATTTATCCTGTTCAATATGAAGGACGTATTGGTGTTGACTGAAGACACAAGCGAGTTCGACAACTCTGTACTAAATTCAGCTCCTCCGGCTCTAACAAACCCTTGAGTGGTACTCTCCAGTTGTCCGGTAGCCTCGTATTCATGTATTCTCAACGTGCTCTGGTTACACCAAATATTGGACAAAATGTCACAGGCATAAGGACATTACGTTCTATCAATGTAAAAAATGCAAAGAAATCATGCCGAAACTTTTAAATATGTCGAAACATATAAACAATTATCATAAACTTGATATTCAACCAGCTATAATCAGTAGGGTGAACAAAAACTATTGACCCAGGAAAATGTCTGCCATTCAAAGACAAAGCTGGGCTGAGACGTCAGCACCAGCAGAAATGAGAGGTGGCGGCCGGGAATTGTACCACTGAACTGCCTGGGACTTCAGTCGGTACAATTGCCCGTGACGAGGAACTAGTTAACCTAGACGGCTTTCCTTATGCTAGAGACAAAAACTTTAAATCTTGCAGACCAATTAGTAACTGAACGTTACTCACAAGATGTATACGCTGTATGGTTTAATTGTCAATAAATGCTAGTCTTTAAAATCAAAAACAAATCTTCCTCATTTTTAAATAATTTCTTTTACAACTGCATTACTTTACTGTCTGCAGCCTGTTATATACACGGCATGATCAGATTTTCACAAAGAGAAAATTATTTATCCTATTTTTTATATCGAAATTACTATAGTTTCTGGTTGCTTAAGTTACCGCAGATCTGCAACAGTTATAAACTATAATAAACAGATATGATGCACACAGTTTTATTCACATCCGGACTCTACCGCCGGATTCAATAGATGGACGTAACAGCCACACAACCAGCAGACGACCAGCCTCAATCTGAGGATATTACCATGGAAATGTAGCGTTGCTCACGATGGTGCATGGAACACTGAACTGGCAACCAAGAACGTCAGATTACATTAGGGAGGTATGGTTATCATTGTCGTGATATCCGTAAAAGAGCCTCAATTAAAAAATGACATTTTGACTACACGTGAACTTGTTGTGGGATAATATATTTAAACCTTCATTTAAATTAAATATGTTCTTTATTTAGAATGTGTTCGTATGACTGGATTATTTTTTTTATCGAGTTGACACTTTTACGATGATTGTAAGCTTAAAGCTTACATATACCATAAATGGGGTATGTAAATTCAAATGTTATTAAAAAGAATATATGTCGAGCTGTAATGCCGCTATTATTCTAGTATAACGTATTACCATGTAGATATTGTTGAAATGTGACAAAATGTAATTTGAATTTCATTTTGAATCTAATGGGAATGCTATACCATTATATATTAATTGTATGTTGATATATGATCATGGTTTCTGTTATTAAATATAATTTCAATTTGTTCTGATGTGAATTGATTTTGAACCACAGAATGCCACCAAACATGACCCTTCGAGTTCTACACGTTCTCACTGTGTATTGAAAAATGATACGAACATTACGAACAGTTTTAGGGTAGAGCTGACGCTTTTTACTGGCGTCATCAGTTGTGAATTAAATCTACAAACTGCCCGCAGTTATATCGCATAATTCAAGTCTGTTCTGATGTCTTTATCGATTATATTATGTCATTTGTTAGATTGTATTGATTATAATATTATTGAACTCGGGTCATTTCACATATTAGTTTGGCATTAATTGTTTGACTGTGGTTAAACTGTACATATATTGTTGTTTATCGTGTTATTATTGAAAAATCATATTTCAAAGTACAATAGTACTGTAAGACATGTCGGGTTGGTACCGAATGTATTGTCTTTCAATGAACATGCAGCAGGATGTTCAGACACGACTGGGTTGGTACCGTCTTAAATGTGTCTTATAGGTAGCATGTATTCCGAAGAATACAATATTTACAATTTACTCGTCGGGTTGGTACCGAGATAAAATTTGGAGTATCTCCAAATCTGAGTAAATATGTTCTCATAAAAAATGTATTAGCAAAATAAGACACGAATGTGTCATATATTCCGGGGAATATGCAGTTTACACGTCGGGTTGGTACCGCGACAAATGCTGGAGTATCTCCAGTAGTGTGTAAATCTGTACTGTATATAGCTAAGTAGTTTACACGTCGGGTTTTTATACGCAGGCTTCATAACCGCTGCTCCCAACTAAATTCCATTATGTTTATTTCGCTCTTCGGGGCATTTCATTTTATTAGATACTGGGACCATACGCCGTACGACATGGGGAATACATTAAAGAAGGATAACTCCATGTCCACCGCCATATGCATGCCATCTTCGGGATGGTTAAAATGTTGTGCTGTTGATTTTATGAATATTGAGTTCTGCTCAACCCGGGGCTAGAGGGCATGAGCGGTAGCTAGCTTATTTCACTACCACTCATGAACAGTCTCAATCAAACCGAGACTGCAATATTTCGTATGTGTCGTGCTCGGCCGTTTCCAAAGGTCCATTATCATACTCTTTTTTTTGTACCGAGACAAATTCTAGAGTATCTCGTTTATGATTCCATGTTCGTAAATCGTTTAGGATTCCATGTTGCAACTGAAAAAGGTCCCTAAACCGAAAGCGCTCTTGCAGTTCGGATTATTGTCTATCCGAGTGAAATCAGAGACGATTTCTGTGCTTAGGCTATTAACACACGTGACACAAATATAGTGTTTTTATAACATACGTGTTACATAGAACAAATGTGTATACATAATATACGCATACAAACATTAAAAACTGTGAAATCAATTGACGGTTTACTAACACAAAAACAATCATACAGGGTTATATAATAACCACACTATACTGTCCATAATTATACAGGGTAGTAAGTAACCGTTATCAACTGTTGCTAGTGATATAAGCAATCACAAACACATTGTACGACCTTTGTGTACAATATGCATAAGAGCAGTAACAACCGCAAGACCCTGGGGGTGAGAAAATCCCCCGTGCGTAGTGGGCTAACTGGGAAGGTCACTACCATGAGGCAATCTGGAATCTCTTCTTTCGTCAGACACTCGTACCTCCCCCACCCCCTATACACAATTTGAGTCGCTGTCCCTACATCGACTGAGTCACACGCATGTTTTCAGCTCTGAAAACATCGTTTAATTCACTTCTGTTAGCTATTTATATACAGTACAGATTTACACACTTCTGGAGATACTCCAGAATTTGTCTCGGTACCAACCCGACGTGTAAACTACTTAGCTATATACAGTACAGATTTACACACTACTGGAGATACTCCAGCATTTGTCTCGGTACCAACCCGACGTGTAAACTGCATATTCCTCGGAATATATGGCACATTCGTATCTTATTTTGCTAATACATTTTTTATGAGAACATATTTACTCACATTTGGAGATACTCGAAATTTTGTCTCGGTACCAACCGACGAGTAAATTGTAAATATTGTATTCTTCGGAATACATGCTACCTATAAGACACATTTAAGACGGTACCAACCCAGTCGTGTCTGAACATATTGCTGCATGTTCATTGAAAGACAATACATTCGGTACCAACCCGACATGTCTTACAGTACTATTGTACTATTGTACTTTGACATATCATTTGTTACAAACTAATTGAGACCGATTGAATACACTATATATAATTATTGGTTAGATTGAATACATTGTATATAATTAATTGGTTAATCACAGTGTACGTCATAAACCTCATTACATCAGTAAATGAGAGAATTTATGTATTAAACAGAAATCGTTTGGGATTCCATGTTGCAACTGAAGAAGGTCCCTAGACCGAAAGCGCTCTTGCAGTTCGGATTATTGTCTATCCGAGTGAAATCAGAGACGATTTCTATACTTGGTCAATTAACACACGTGACCCAAACATAGTGTCTTTATAACATACGTGTTACATAGAACAAATGTGTATACATAATGTACGCATACAAACATTAAAAAAACTGTTCAATCAATTGACGGTTTACTTACACAAAAGCAATCATACAGGGTTATATAATAACCACACTATACTGTCCATAATTATACAGGGTAGTAAGTAACCGTAATCAACTGTTGCTAGTGATATAAGCAATCACAAACACATTGTACCACCTTTGTGTACAATATGCATAAGAACAGTTACAATCGCAAGACCCTGGGGTTGAGAAAATTCCCGTGCGTAGTGGGCTCCCTGGAAAGGCCACTACCACGAGGCAATATGGAATCTCTTCTTTGGTCAGACACTCGTACCCACCCTTTACAAAAAAAAAAGAAAAAAAAAGAAAAGAATGGTCTCATTTGGTCCAAGTGTAAACTTTTCTGTTTCCGCACTTTTTACTAATGCTATTCTATTCTTACTTCTCTTAAGTTCATCTTCTCTCGTTTTGATGATGTAAAACGACAAGTACCAAGGCGTATATAAACTAGTAGATACCAAAGTTCCAAAGTTCCTTTTACATTCTTCTAGTAGTTCTGGAGTTATGAGGAATAAACAATGTTGTGGTGAAGCTTTTGGTAATCCTTCTGCGATTATGAGTTCCGTTTCGATGTATCCTAAATATGGCAATTCTATTCTAATTAATTCGTCTAATGGTTTCAGCTGAGAATTTTGTAAGTTATTTTCCAAAATGTTTCCGACATGGCGCTTATACAACTTCCTGTGTCCAAAAGGGCTCTTGTTTTAATAGTTCCAATGCGGATTGTAACCTCGTTAGTTTCTCCAACTAATTTAAGGTCTTGTTTGACCGCGCCTTTGTGTGACCCGACAACAGAGGCACTCATACATTTGGGAAGTTCCTTGCAATATGACTTTTCTCGTTACAATTAAAACATGTGGGCTGAAAATTCTGGGACGCTATCGGTCGATTCGTTTGATATTCGTTGGTTTCTCGACCATGTCCTCTATAAGGACTGTCAAAACCTCCTCTGAATCTTCCTCCTCTCCCACGATCACCTGTCATTCCTCTATCGCCTCTAAAATACCTTTGCGTATGTTGATATCCCTGTTGCTGTTGCTGTTGATATCCTTGTGGTTGTTGTTGTTGATATCCTTGTTGTTGTCGATATCCTTGTTGTTGTTGTTGATACCTTCCT
Source organism: Cyrtodaria siliqua (assembly GCA_037043455.1). Classification (NCBI taxonomy): domain Eukaryota; kingdom Metazoa; phylum Mollusca; class Bivalvia; order Adapedonta; family Hiatellidae; genus Cyrtodaria; species Cyrtodaria siliqua. The sequence goes on along the minus strand of JAWPHD010010885.1, from coordinate 69,883 downwards.
TGTTGTTGTTGTTGTGAAGGTTCTGTCTTCTTTTCCAATTTGTCCATCCTTTCATTCAATTTCATAAGCAGTTCCTTAACCTCATCTAATTCGCTGTTCTTCTTTTCCACATTGAAAGCTACATTACAATTCTTTGTTTCTTCCGTTACCTGCATATCCGCTTCTATTTTCCTCAATTCAATTTTGAATCTATCATAGTCTGTGATTGTATCTTACTTGTACGTTGCAATCTGTTTTATTTGCGTCTTTAATCCCTGATATAATACCCTTTTAAAATAGGTTCATCGCTTCTTTTCATTCCTTCTAAATTTCCTGCTTACGTAAATATCTCTTCAATCCTTGAAGATTGCTTGTTATGTCTTCATTAGCCTTTTGTTGACATCCATAAAATGTTCAAAGTACGGTTTCTTTGTTTTCTATAAATCCAAATGCGCTTTCAAATTTTTCCACTACTTTTTTGATGGTCACGCCAGTTCCAAGTCGTCTTAATATATATCCCGCATTTCCTTTCACAGCACATCTAATTCCTAACACAATCTGTTCGTTCGGGAACACCTTTTCCGTTAATAATGAATCAACCTCAAATATAAATGTCTGCCAGGTCACTTCCCCTTTACCTGCTTAGCCACAAAAACTTGACAGTTTAGGGAAATGGTATGTATGCATCTTCTGTGCATCTCTTTCTGAATTAATCCCTGCACCACTTCCACTAGTGTTGGCTGTAACTGGTTTCGGTGTTGAAACTGATGCCTTCACTGATCCTGGTGGTGGTAGACCCATTTGTCGTCATCGTCTTCTTTCTTCTTTGCATCCTTTTGATCTTTTTTCCTTACTTCCTTTTCCTCTCCTTTATAATGTTCTAAATATTTTAAAACATCTTCTGATTTAAGGGTGCCCTGTGGTGAATATCAGTAAGAATTTTTAATTTCCCTGTTTTTTATGAAGACTAACATATTACTAGTTAGTTTCTGGAAAAATAATGATGGGTCGGTGATATAACTTTTTCGCAAAATTAATCTTTAGTAATACACTCTCACAGTGTGGTTTTAAATTCTGAATCAGCTGAAAATTGTGTATGGCAACTTATATGTGTGTAGTGTGGTTTGCAGAACAGGTATCGATTTTCCGTCTTTTTTAATGTAATAGTTCATACTTTAGGACGAAAAATGAAGAGTTGTGGTATTTTTATCAACATCTGAACAATTATTACATCCCTTGTCATTACCCCACCCAGTTTACTATAAATTGCATTTTTAAATTTGTGATAAATCAATTTTTCATGATAAAGGAACAGTTAACTTTTTGAGATATTTTGTCTACAATATATATAAGACCTGAGTTTTAGAATGAAAAAATAAAAATTTGGGGTCGGTGTGCATATAAGAAAGATATTCAATAAAAACTGAGAAAAAAAATGTGCTTTTTTAGATTTCGACGAGCTTTGACATATAACGGCATAGGTCTTTAACAAATAATAGGAACAATACTATGTATTGCTGTCTCTGTATATCCTAACACATGTCTTTGTAATAAAGTTTAAATTAAGTGAATATCTTAAACGGTTTTTGAGAAATACCATCTTTTGTACCCCTACCCCCCATTTTGGCTTTTGTTAAAAATTGTCAATTTTGGGCACAAAATGTGAGGTAAAAAAAAAACATCTAAAAAATGTTCATTTTTTTTGCACTAAAATATCCCTATTGGGCATGAGTTTGTTAATGTATAATTATTTTTTCCAGTTTTATTATAATTTTTGAAATATAACAAAGTGCAAAAATCCAAAACCTCAGCAGTGGTCACCCTTAAGTATCTTTTGCTTAAGTTTTAACGCATGTAATGCTTTTAATACATTATCGTCTTCTTTCGAAACTCCATAACCTACTGGCAATCCTCCCATTGACAATGGTATTCCTCCTCTTGGCAATGGTAATCTTCCCATTGGCGTGGGTAATCTTCCCATTGGCGTTGGTAATCCTCCCGTTGCCAGTGGGGATCCTCCCATTGGCATTGGTGATCCTTCCGTTGCCATGTCTATCTTGTCTTTGTCTTCGTCAGAAATACTACGGTTGCTCTTTCTTCTTGTCATTCTATTTCACTTTTATCGTATTCTCTTCTAAATCCTATATAAATAAATACACTGTAAATGCACTATCAAGAGTGTATCCTTTAAATTAAGTTCACACTATAGAACAATTCAAAGTTAAGAGTCTTTTACGCTCACAAATTACAATCACAATTCAAAATTAAGAGTCGTTTACGCTCACTTTGCAATCACAATTCAACTTTAGGAGTCTTTTACGCTCACTTTGTAATCACAATTTAACTTTAATTGTCTTTTAAGCTCACTTTACACCAACTTTATTCACCTTCAAGTATATTCACATAAAAAAAATCCAATTCATATCAACACTTAATTCACTATTGCGCTGATTCCTTTCCACATTAATTCACTATTGCGCTCAATATTGTCAATGTTAATTCACTATTGCGCTAGCTATTGTCAACTTTAATTCAGTATTGCGCGCTAACCACTGTCAACTTTAATTCACTTTTGCGCTAACTATTGTCAAGTTTTACTTCACTATTGCGCTAACTATTGTCAACTTTACTGCACTATTGCGCTAACCATTTTCAACTTTAATTCACTTTTGCGCTAACTATTGTCAAATTTTACTTCACTATTGCGCTAACTATTGTCAACTTTTACTTTACTATTGCGCTAACCATTGTCAACTTTTACTTCACTATTGCGCTAACTATTGCCAACTTTACTTCACTATTGCGCTAACTATGTCAACTTTAATTCACTTTTGCGCTAACTATTGTCAACTTTTACTTCACTATTGCGCTAACCATTGACAACTTTAATTCACTGTTGCGTTAACTATTTTCAACCTTACTTCACTATTGCGCTAACCATTGTCAACTTTTACTTCACTATTGCGCTAACTATTGTCAACTTTACTGCACTATTGCGCTAATCATTTTCAACTTTAATTCACTTTTGCGCTAACTATTGTCAAATTTTACTTCACTATTGCGCTAACTATTGTCAACTTTTACTTTACTATTGCGCTAACCATTGTCAACTTTTACTTCACTATTGCGCTAACTATTGCCAACTTTACTTCACTTTTGCGCTAACTATGTCAACTTTAATTCACTTTTGCGCTAACTATTGTCAACTTTTACTTCACTATTGCGCTAACCATTGACAACTTTAATTCACTGTTGCGTTAACTATTTTCAACCTTACTTCACTATTGCGCTAAACATTGTCAACTTTAATTCACTTTCACCTTTAATATCTCTCCGCTTAAATACCCAACATCCGATCAGACCTTCGGATGTAAATTAACTCCGCTGTGTGTGTGTATTATTAGTGATTGGCAATATAGTGTTAGCTAAAAATAGATTGGGGGGATTGCAGCCGACAGAAAACACATTGTTTACCTGTTGATTGTCAGTAATTCCCATGCGTTTTAAACAGATACGACATAATTTTCTCTTCCAAGTGATTAAATACATATAGACTTGTATGTCTCATACATTAAAAATGTACACAATAACTGTATTTATGATATTCATTAGTTTTATTATTCTAAAACAGGAACACATAATTCAGCCAAATTGATCTACACCAATTGAATGTTTTTCTTTTGAGCACTTTTATTTTATTTTTTTCCTTGACAAATTGTCATCCATTAATGAATGTGTAATCTGTATACAGCAACACTGTTCCACAAATACCAGACATAATCAGTATATATATGTCAACACCTGTGATAAGGTTGCATTGTAAGGATCATGTTCTGCTGGTCCAATTAGCCTGAATCATAATTGGACAATTCCATTACAAGTAAGGTAGAGGATCCATTTCTGCACTTTTATTTTCCCATTTGTTTTATTCATTTCTCATCATACATTCTAAACAAACATATGCGTAATCTAAATTACTCACAAGTCATCTCTAAATATGTTTACTTTATGTTATTTAAATGCTCAAAATAATAAAAGAATTAGTTGATCAACCTATATAAACTGAACTCCATCATGCTGTTCTTGGCGGCATTTTAATAAAATGCGGTGGTCATATTTTTAGAAGTAGATGTAAACGTGTTATATTTTTATTTTGTGTGATGGATACATCCAAAACATTTGTGTTATCATTATTAGTTAACGAAGAGCAAAAACGTACAGTTGAAGCTCTTTTCAATCATTACAATTGGAATTTTATTGAAATGAATAAATCACCAGAAGAACAACAAAATAATGACAATGTGCAACATGAGCTTCCAATTAATTCAATTCAAGAAAGTGGGTCTATTCAACAGGAACATGATGCTCAAGTTTTATCAATTAATGATGTTACAGAAACAGATTTGATGACAAATGTAGATGATTCTTGTGTACATCATTGCCTTTGTTCTCCATGTGTGACTAACATGAACAATCATGGCTTGGAAGTGGGTCAAGACCACATGCCAAAAATAGAATTTAAAGAAGGGTAAGATACAAGAAATGTTGGTCATTATGCTCGACAGAAGAAATGCTTGGCGCAAAACTGAGTATCTTGTTAGAAAGGCTAGATTAATGAAAAGGAACCACGTAGATGAGAGTGTTGTTAGAATTCAAAGACAGATAATGCCAGAATGTGTATTAAACTTAGTAAGGTCTCGCTAGTCTAACCTACCAGGAGAGCCGTATACCGGTCATTGTTGGTAATACAACACAATTGTGATATAATTTTAATAGATGTACTGTTGCACAGATTATTCAATACAAGGATATGTGTATACATCAGTATTTGAGCAACAAAACGCAAACGGTATAATACTAAAATTGTAAAAATGATGCAAACTTCGATTGGTGAAAACATTAATAAGTGTTTAGAAAAATGGATATAAAATGCTGCAACACAAATGTACATGTATTTGGAGAATTTCACAAATTAAAAACATCCAAAGTAAGTGCTAAGCATGTTTATTATACACATTTTACTAACCTGTACAGGAATAGCATACTACCATGTGTTTCTTGTTCATTTGTTTACAAACAGTGGAGTCACATGATCTCATGAATACTTAGCTCCTCCCATGAATTTGAAATTTGAAATTTTGATTTGATGATTTTATTTAATTATGAAAATCAGAAAGAACCATATAACACTATTTTCACACTAATGAAAGAAAATCAATTAAACTTCAAGCTTATATTTTTTGAAAGATAACTGTAACTGTTTTTTGTGACTTTTTGAAGAAAAAGTGTCTCTGACATGAAACATGTTCAAGTATACAAGGGAAACCACCCCCAGCCATTACCTCCCTTATATACCCCAGTTGGGTCTATAAATCAAATATGCACTACTGTTCATGCACTGAAATTTAATTACCTGAAGTGCATCACAATTATATTCAACTCTACTTTCACTTTGCAACACAATATGTCAGGCTCACTGAACAATTATATTCGCTCTGTTCATTGATAACCCTAACACATTACCTGTAATCTGGTTTAGTATGTTATTGTGTAACTCAATCTATAAATAGATATGCATTTGTTTTTCTATATTTTCATTTATAATGTACATGTATACAGAGATGTCAACACTTAACTAACAAAAATGTCACGAAAACCACGAAAAATGTCGCGAACTACATGAAACACGCTAAGAATAGCGAAAGTATTGCTAGCTAGCGATATCACCGTCAGTTTATATTTCTGACATTGATTTTCACAAATCAATCTCAGAACATTATTGATTTGGTTGAGTTTAGAAATAATGTATATTTCTACCCTCTGTCTTTATTGTCTTTCACTGTTATTCACTGAAAGACTAATATAAATTTAATTTTATTATTTTATAAAGTTTTTATATTTTTAGCAATATAAATATCAAAGTATATTTTTTGTTAATAATGTGTAATTTATTGACTACACACTATACTATACCTTGAACAATGCTGAATTTATTCACCCCTCCATTTATTTTACTCATACTCTGATTTACTGTACTAACTAAACTACTGGGCTAGACTACACGTGTGTCTGCTATAAACAGACTAGTCTTCAAACTATGTCACATGTAGTATTTATTTGTTACTTAAAATAACTCCTCTAAGGTCATGTGACTGTCACGTGGTGTCGACTGACGTATGATGTCACTCAACCCCAATAATCAACCAATGAGATTCCAGGATAAACACTGACCTCATTAACTTTGTAAATACACCGAGAATGCAAATGGCCGAATTACCAGCTGTGCACTGACACAAACAAATAGCACCTTACACTATATCAGACTCTCGAGACGTTGAATTCTCGTGGCATGGTGAACTAATACCTGAACTCTTGAATACCTGTTTGATTACAAGGCTGAACAAGGTAATAAACCGGTCTCAATGCGTACACTGTTATCCCATCTGGGCGTATGAAAATAGGTCCAAGGTCAACCTGAATGTTTACATGTCAGACTAAACTGAAAGTAGCTAAATTTGAAAACCCAAATAATTCATATCAAGATAGCAGTACTGTATTAGCTATAAGACAGAATGGTTAGATTATTAAAATAGGGCAACTTGACCAAGAAATTTAAACATGCAATGCAGGTGAAATCTCACTCTTGCTTATTTTCACAGTATCATTCACAATAGATTTCTAAAGCATACACAAACTGCAGCTAACCCGCTATGCTCATTTATCACTTTTAAGTATTCTAAAATGCAAATTTGCTAAATAAATACTCCATTATAGTGCTGTAGTACTGGTCCCAGACTGGTAACACTTTATGTATATTAACTGCAATTTATGTATAAAGAAAATCTATTTTACTCACATACTCTAGTTGCAGTCCATTTTTCCTCCTGTGAATACACTGTTACAATAATGCACAACACAAGTCACTCACTTAAAAATAGTTCACTTTGCCACTAGAACACTTTCACTAAAATGTTATGTCACTGAAAGTTCCGGTTTCTCAAAGTTCTACTACTGCTGCTGCTGTCTTTCTCCCGTCTCTTGAAGATCTAGCTGTCCTCAGCTCCATTAGAATGCTGTAGTACTGGTCCCAGACTGGTAACATCAGGTATCTATAATGCTACTTTGAACAGGACTTCACTCCACCGCGTCTGCGTAATCATATTAGGCTGTATATGCAAATGATGCATGTAATTAATCCCAGCTTTATACAATAAGCTGCACATGTCCATTATTCACTGGTGTAGAATAACTTTGATTTCTTTTTTTTAAATATATATTTAAAATATCGTTCAAGAAGAAGTTTCCGGCTATTAAAAGTTAACCGCGTCCAGATTAAAACCAAACACACTGACCAAACGATGGGCGCCAATGTTAATCCATGGGTTTTACCCAGAGAAAGTTATATAACGTAGGTTTCTCTACGGTACTGTGTGTATGTGGATACTACCGGAGTTGGAAATAAACAAAGTCCATGGTTCATTTATATATACACATCTGTATTAATCATCGTAGACACGATACAACTCGTATGGTAGATACGACTCACTCTGAAATGCATAATAAGGCATACTAAGTGATCTTGAAATCATTAGTTCACACATGATCTCAAATACATGTATGTATAATAAAGAATGCATTCCATATGTATCGACTCAAAAGTCTAGTGGTCTATTATAGCTAATATGATAAAACAAGATTACATATACATTGGTGTAACATCTTACACAACACAGCTTTATACATTGACTTACCAATTTATGGAATTAAGTGTATCTCTCATTCTCTCATACCACTGTCTTCACCATCCACTACTGTGTAGTTAGTCAACTCTGCAAGTTAATAACATTGTTATATGTTGTGCAAAGATTTGAAAGGATAGTGAGTATTTAATAATAGTATTAAATATGTAGTAAATAATACTGCCATCTTGAGTACAATAACGTGTAATCATAGACTGGTACTGACTGTCTTAGATTTACCAAAATAGTCAAACTGTAAACATTAAAGTTACATTAACTCATAGGAACATTAAAAAGGAAACAATTGCAAATATGAGATTAACAAACCTCCATTGTCTTCGGATGGGGACGTAAACCGGGCGGTCCCGTGTATCGGTCTATCCTCCGAGCACGTTAAAGAACCATAGGAATCTATTCGATAATAAGAGTAGGGCAGGTTCCCGGATTCCCATGTATCCTTTCCCATCTCTCTGGGGCGGCTCTAAATAACCTATACTGTGTTGATGAGCCGTTAAACAACATTCAATTCAATTCAATTCAATTCCATGTCTTCTTTGCAGTAACCTTAGTTTAAAATACTGAAACTCTAAAAAACCAAGATATCTGACCATTTCTGACCTTGCACAAAAGAGAACTGGACACACAAAATATGCTGAATACAATTAAGTCATGTAACCAAACTTCCAGGTAAAAGCCAACGCAAGCGTAACATCTAGTTAAAGGGAAGCAACTCGTCATTCGACATTCCAAACAACTTACAGAGTTAACCTTAATTATCACCCTGTTACAATTACAGAAGAGTTTTGCCGTTCAACCTCACCGTTAGTCTGGGCACTTACAAATTAACTTCCATTTTCTGTCTGAAGGCTTAATAATGGTAAACTTTTGTTACTGAACCATTTTCGGAATATTTGTACATTTCACAGAAATGGTTTTCGTGTTGGTCGTCTGACATTGAACTATCCAGTAACCTACTGAGACTGTCTGACACATTATTATGACCTTTAATGTGTTTCACTCTATACGTATACGCTTGTAAACGTAGCACCTATCTCTCAATGCGCGCAGAAGGCTTCAATCTCAGGGAGAAAATAAACGCTAATGGTTTACAATTGGACAACAGCTCTAACTCTGTACCGTAAATGTATGCATATAATCTTTCGCATGCCCATACTATGCCTAGTGCTTCTTTTTCCTTTTGGCGAATAACGGCGTTCTGTCTCTTGCATATGAGATTATGCGGTATTCTTGACATTGTTTATGTGCTATCACAGCTCCGAGACCTACTGGTGAAGCGTCGCATATGACTAATGTCTCTGCATATTTGCCAAAATAAGCGAGAGTATTAGCACTTGCTGGAGTATATCGAAAGACGTTTGTTCGCGCTTACCCCAAATGAACTTTACATTCTTTCGTGTGAGATTACGGTCGCTAAATCAGGTAAATAACGCGCACAAAAGTTAACTAGTCCTAGAAAGGAGCTTACCTCAGTCCGTCGCATTTCGCGGTTCTCTTGCGTCTATATTGCCTGCACTTGTGATTGCGTCGGCCCGAATCCGTGCTTCGACAGTACATTTCCCATAAATATTAATTCAGACATACTGAATTCACACTTTTCAACATTTAAGGTAATTCCCTTTTTTGAAAGCCTTTTTAACACAATATCCAACTTTCTGTCATGTTCTTCCTGTGTTACTGCATGCACAAATTCAATTATATCGTCCATTATGTTGCAGTCCTGGGCAGTCTTGTTGAATTTGTTGAAGAATGTTATGGTACAATTTCCGATGCACAGTTCACTTTAAACACAAGACGTTTGACATTGTTAAATATCCCTAATAGATGGGGATGTTCCCCGAGGAACTTCTTATGTGTCTCATCTCATTCTTTTTTTTTTCAAGAGCTTGTACTCGAGTTGAGGACTTTAATATTCGTAATCTTTGTATAACTAAAAAACTACTCAATCAGGGTTACCGTTACCATAAACTTCGTAAAACCTTTGAAAATGTTATTACGTAACCCTGATATATCCCAAATATAAAAGTAATTTAAGGACTCTTCTGCGACAAGGACTATCACAACCTTACTTCTATGGTGATGTGATTTATAAACTTCGTAAGATTCTTGGTCATGATCACTTACATACTATCTTTGTTAAATTTGTTGAAAAGTTTATCAAAAGAGGTTATGACCCTATCATTTTGCAACGTACTGCATGCTTGGTGGTGGACCCTTTTACAGTTCGCCACTATGCTTTCCTCTTTAATTGTACGATGACCGGACAGGCTGTGGACCCTATGATGACGCCTACCTAAAGCCCATGGGACGGTAGCGTTTGATGTTTGTCTATGATCTTTCTTGTCTTGCCCTTAATGGTTTATTCTCTTGTTGCTCTGGCTTCTGCCAAGTCATTGAGTACCTTCATTGTGGCTTTCTAGGCTATTGATTTTTTTGTATTATATTAACACGAGCATATTTGTGTTTTACTTATATTGCCTAATGATGCTTCCTTGTTTGTTAGAGATTAGATCTTGGCGGGGATTTCTTTATTTACACTCTCCTGTTTTAATGGGATGACAGTAGGGTAAGTGTGAGGTTTGGTGCACCCTAGAACCGGTTTAAACCCCAGTGGCCTACTTTGCCACTGACCGTCCTTGAATGCTACTTTCCCTGTCCGATCTTTTTATATTTCTTCCTTACCATGTGTTATATAGATTGTAGCGTTATCGTATCTTTTTGTTTTATATAATATTTGGGGCTCAAGTGCCAGTGGCCATAACAATTGGATAAAAGTGACCATTCCAGGGTTAAAATGATGTTATGTAAAAAATGTTTCGGCATCTGTCTTTTAAAAACAAAATAACAACTTTGTCCTTTTAGGCGCGTTTTCGGGTTTACTGTGTTCTGTGAAAGCTGCATTTCCTGTTCGACTGTTATTCTATTTTTATACAAGTAGAGCATGAATAGGCCTTCCTAAGTCTCTTGTTTACTAATGTATATTATTGTATATGGATATTAAACAAAACATGAGTCACACATAGCCTTACGAAGAATGACTCGTTCCTTAAGGAAGTTAAACTAATATTATAAAAGTCTCGTAGCTGGTAGGTACATCGATATAAAACTACATTGTTACTGGATAAGATTTACAATTTCTGAAACGGATATTTAATTTAACTGTGCTAGAATCTGATATAATGATTTGGAAAAGAAAACTCGCTAAATGTATCTTTAACTTACTAGGTATGTATTATGTCATAAGTCATTATAATGTATGCAAATATGGCTAGTCGTTTTTATCTTTAGGGTATTTAGTATATTACATTCTATGGGGGCCAAGTTGGTAAACAAGATGTTTAGCTGCAACACATGCTTTTTCACTATTTAACATGGACTGTACTAAATTTAAATAAATTGACACGATGTAAATAAATCGACGTTTGATATATTATATGTGTAACGTTTTAGTTAAATCCGCATCATATCACTTAATAGGAACACTATTTAGTCTACTAAATGTGTTTATCCACTTTAAATCGCCGAAAGAGTTTTCTGCTTTTATTTTAATATTAACAAAGGAGCCTAAGGAGGAATTTAACATACTGAGCTCTGCGCGTTAAATTTTAAACGAAATTAATCGTTACAGTTCAATGCAAATGGCATCAGCGTCATGATGACTACAGGTGGTCAAATGAAAGTAATCCGGTTCTCAACTACACTCACTAGAGCCAATTTCACGGCGCACCATGAAATAATAAAATCGTTTGATTTTATAGACGATTATATATACCATGTTTTGTGCAAACATGTCGGAAAATGACAAATAAATTAAATAGTTGTATTTATTGAATAGTGTACTTGACTTTTAAACTCACATCAGGGTCCCTTTGGGCGGATACAAAATAATATTGCCTTTAAACACCGTGATCATGTGGGGAAATTTATACAACCAAATTTAGCTAACGTTCGATCATTGGTTTAAGATGACACATGGCAACGGGCAATATCCCCTAACGTTTTTAAAATATCGTGCAGATTTTAAAATAGTTTTAACATGTATTTAGTGTAAACTTTTTATTTAAATAAACCGTTGTCACATTAAAACAAATAGTTGGTAAACATATGTATGTCGTTTATATTATAACTTATTTTTTAATTTCTAGCCTATTGAACCAAATCAACTATTAAAACATATCAGAACGTCCAACATCCTAGATTTGTAGAGAGTGCCATTATATACGTGCATTCGCATTTCAGGCATCGTTAGTGTAGCTGCCCAAACACGGCAAACAGCCTCTCTGAAAGACACAGTTACGCTTGACTGTAATTTAGCCCGTTTAAATTATCCGCAATGGACAGGACCGTCTGCTGAAGGTGTTATTGTATACAATGTGAATGCCCGGCCGACATTTGGCAACACTAAGCTGGGTGAAAAGAACGATAGACTATCATGGGGCAACAACACTAAAGATATTGTCATTAAAAACATACAGAATGTGGATCAGGGAGAGTATCGGTGTGCTGGTGTTGTCTTCATCTCCTTAGAAGTTCTAGGTGCAGTGTTCATTTTAACTAGATTATTGACTCCACTGGCCGAAGGTCAGAGGATCTTAGCTGAAGGCGAATTGTTGGTCGTCCGTCCGTCCGATCGTCTGTCCGTCCCTCCCGTCACGTTTTCGTCGTCCGTCAGTAAAATTCCATAATGTTCACGCGTTACCTGTTGTAAACGGTTTCGAATTTTCACCAAATGTGCAGGTTTGCTTCAACTAAATCCTGAACATGTTCAATAATGAGCCGAGCTGACTCATGTATGTGTTACGGAGTAATTTGCCTTCAATATGTCAAAATAAGAGAATGTAACCTTGTTTCGTAAACTTTCATAATTTTTACGCGCCAACTTCAGTAAACGACGAATGAGATTCATACAATTTCATTTGTTGTTTCGTTTAAATAATGTCTTGTATGAATATGTAACAAAACTCATAAGATGTTTTTGGGTCATCTACATCAATGTAAGAATACGTTTTGGATGTTCGTGGGTCGTCTTCATCTCACGGTGGATTTGTGAGTTATTTATTAAAATTATTAGAAAATGTATTCGAGGTTTCGGCCGATGTATTCTGCGGCGCACTACATGCTTAGTTGTATACCCTTCTACAGTTTGAAATTATGCTTTCCTCTTTGAGTGTGCAACGACCGGACGGGCGGTGGACTCTATGACAACATGATTATAAATCCTTTAAGGCAAGAACCGTTTGATGAATGTCCTTCACTCCGTTTTGCCGTGCCCTTAACGGTTTTCCACTTGATGCTCTGACTTCAGACAAGTCATCGAGTACATATGAGATTAGCTTCTTAGGTTTAACTTATTTTTTGATATATAATATACATAAACATTTCTGTGATTTTTTCTTAAACCACCTACGCTTTTTCAAAAATAAGGGGTTAACTCGGTGGGGATTATTTTTATTTACAATGTCCCGTTGTTTCGGGATGATGACAGGGTAAGAGTTAGGTTTGGTGCACCTTTGAACAGGTTTAACCTCCCGGTGGTCCCTTTTGCCGCTGACCGTTCCAAGGCGGTACCCCTGTTGTCAAACTTTATTTGTTCGTGATGTGCTTTTTTACTGAATGTGTTTGTGATGTACTTTTTGAATCACCTTTGCTATGTAATACTTGTTGGAGTGACTGTATTCTCTGAATGCTACTCTTCCTGTTGGACGTATAACCTTTTCTTAATCACCCTTAGGATATGCTGTCTGCTTAATAACCTCTGCTCCCAGCTGAATTCCATTTTGTTTATTTTGCACATTATTTTCTCGTTTAAGGCCAACCATTTTAGAAACTGTGACCACACGCCGCTGGTCACGGCATGGTATGAAAAAAACCTCATTGAAGGTTCCATGTTCAGCGTCATATAGATACAATCTTCCGGATGGCTCAAACTTTTGTACTATTGACATTTTAAATATTGAGTTTTGCTAAACCCGTGGCTAGATGGTGTGAACGGTAGCTAGCATGTTTCACTGCCGTTTATGAACAATCTCTCAATCAATCAAACCGAGACTAACATATTTTTAAAATTATCGGCGATTTTCAAATTTCTCCGTTCACACTCTGTTTCTATCTGTTCTTATCAAATAATTGAAAACATTAATATATATATATATATAGATTGGGGGAAATACCATTTCTACAGTGCTACAGTTTATAAAAAAACAAGAGCTTTCGGCTTAACCCTTCATCAGGGTTACACAGACACGAATAGAACAAATACGAAACAAAAAAATACTAAAATACACGGCTGTTTAAATAAAACTGTTTAAAAAACAACTTATCGTTTGGCCTTATTGTGAACACTCTAGTACCTTAATTTCGTATTTGATATAAACCAAACTTGGCCAGCTTGTTTATATTTATGACAGCTTAGGCAAGTTTGAAATTCAGCCATATCGGAATAATAATAATTATGGTCCTTGACTTATTGAAATAATGCTTTATTTTGTTTTGTTAAATCTCTTGTTTTTATCTGATCTTTAACAAAGGTGGTCAGAGTGTTGATATTAACATGATCAATAAAAGCTCAAACAAATTCAATAATCAGTCAAATTTAAACAGACCACCCCCTCGTTTACCTCCCCTCCCCGCAAGTCACTTGTTATAAGAGCCATTATTTGCAAGAAGATGGAGTTATTGTTGAAATATCACTGGAAAGTCAGAATATACATAATGTCATTTGTAATCACTAAATATGCAGGGTGTTATCAGCAACTTGACACCACATGTTCTAATACATTGCCTATTAAGAACAGACGTTTACATTATTTTTCTGAAATGTGGTATATGCCTATCTTACTTGAAATGATCTGCATACGTTTTGCAAACATCCTTTTTGAAATAAACTACAAATTTGTATGAAACTTTTGAAATACCCCGTTAGTTAAACATTGGGAAGGGATAGTAGTATACGATGGATTTGATAAAAGTTTGAGTTATAACATATATACGAGGGATGATCAAAAAATACGTAGACTTTTCGTATAACTTTTGATCGGTGTATTCAATTATTTGAATTTAAATATAAAATATTTAAATATACTTGGCGTATGTGTAAAAAATTTCATCACACAATCTTCAGCCGTTCAAAAGTTATAGACGATCAAAAACAGTCATACCAGCAGTCCGTAGACGTCATGACGTCGGAGAGTGTCGTCAACGTTTACAGAGTCGAAAACGTTCAAGATTTCTCGAAGTATCGCCCGTCTGCCTCCACACACAGGCGGTACCGATGGACCCATCGATCAAATACGTTCCTTTACCATTTTTCGTTGTACTCTTGGAGTATCATCTGAGTTTGCCGATCGTAGTTCTACCAGTGATGTAAAACGGCTACCCTTTAATTGTGATTTTACCTGAAAGTTTCGTAGTATTAAATAACCTAGTTATTTTATCCTATAAACTTTTTACAGTATTACGGTAAATTTCAATACATTATTTATCAAAAATAATCAGACAGATGATTGTTGTTTCGTCATTGGGTCAAACATCCACAACCATGTTTCGTCCGTAGTAATGATACGGTCTAAAATTGCATCACCTTCACGGCTGTATCTTATAAGGAATTTTTGTGAGTCATTTACCCGGCGCTCTCTTTGATTATCCGTCAATAGGCGGGGAACCCAACGTGAGCTTACTCTTGACATATTAAGATGATGGTCTTTGATAATAGTCCACACTTATCTATAGCTGACCCCAACTTCATCTGAAAGCTCCCTAATTGTCACGCGTCAGTCTTGATTGGCGAGTTCTTCAACTGACGTCACTAACGCCGGCCCGATAATTGGTGATCGACCTTTTCCCTTGTCGTCTAAAATCGATTCCCGTCCATCTCTAAAACGTTTGTGCCACTTTAAAACCAGCGACCGGCTTGGATTTGTCTTCATGTTCGCCTTTTCATATTTTTCATTGTCTTCGTTGGTTTACCCAAAACTTGATCACAGCGGGTGTTTCCGTAGTTTCAGCTGACGTCATAAATACGTCGTTGTTCTTTAGTTGAGCGGAAATGACGTCGGGAAAAATGTCCATCTATTCAAATGACGTCATTCTAGAAGCAGACCTATTTGGCGGCATTTTTGCGCACGTGTAATGAAAAAATAAAAGAAAGCCTGGGATGGACCTTACATAAAAATGGCGTCAATTAGACCGTGCTCCGCGTTTCCAAAATATGGGTATTTTAAACGACCATAAATTGCTTTTTTGTAAACGTGAAGATGAAATATTTACAGGAATTGTCAACATTAAATCAAGCTACTAGTAGAAAAAAAGTCAAAGCCATATTCCAAACCGTTAAAATGTTATAAGAAAAGTCCACGTATTTTTATTATCCCTCGTAAGCATTAAACAATGGCATAAGTTTGAAATACGACCTATCCGTTTTGAGATTATTAGTTTATCATGTTGTTTAAAGAAGTTTAAACGCATGTCGAGTTTAGTGTTATTAATACAGCATGAACAGATAATATAGGGTAAAAGAAATATTGGATGATCATATCATCATCATCATCAGCAGCAGCAGCAGCAGCAGCATCATCATAATCAGCATCATCATCTTGACCATACACTCATACAATAGCATACATGAAAATGATTACAATGTATTTATCTTCAGGTACACCACAATCCTTAGAGTACGATCATGTACCAGCTGTAGCACAAGACTTGTCAGTTAACGGTGTAACTTTAAAATGTAAAACTGACTGTTTCTATTCAAATTCAGCTCCAACTTTCTCCTGGTTCTATACAGCGGTAGGTATATAAGTATTAAGGAATGAGCTGTTTTTGACAAAGGACGAGCTTGATAGTCGTCCTTCGCCAAAACAACGAGTTCGAAGATATAGTTTTCCATACAAATTCTGTAACCCCTGTATAATTGTATATATCTGTTTGTAAACCATTGTTTCGATGTATGAATTGTTTGATGCAACATTTATGTTTAATTCCCCAGAGTCTACCAATATTTCCATGTTGATTCGGGGTTCTGTCTAATTCCCTAATCCGTTGTTACCAGATATCTAATCACTGGGATATGCCCTCCACCCCACCTCCCCCACCCCCACCACCGCAACCCCCCGTTGGGGAAAGACATTGGTAGGTGCATTATTGCTGGGCAAAAAATAACCATATGCATTTACATTAATTAGCCATCTTTGCCTATTCCACGTTTTACTTTAATTATTATCTATGGAAACCTAGCCAATAACAGCAATTTGTTGTCACACAACCAATGTATGTATAACAAATAACATAATGAGTAGAAAAAGAAAACATTTACTTGCGTATCTACAAGAATAATAAAAAAATCACCGCACATACATTAAAAATGAGTGTTTACTTAAAATAATTAGAGATTAGAGCCAGTGCTGGCCCTCTCAAAGTATTTAATGATGAGCTTAGCGTTGATTACTCCACTAAACTGGCTATGAAACGTTCAATGGCCCGGTTACGAAACGTCCAATGGCTAGCGTACGAAACGTCCATAATTTGTTGTCAGACTGAGCACCATATTTTGTCACAGTCAAACTGTACAAAGCGCTTTATAGTAGGGTAAGTGTGAGGTTTGGTGCACACTAGAACCGGTTTAAATCCCCACTGGCCTACTTTGCCACTGACCGTTCCAAGGCGGTAGCCATATTGTCAACCCTTCTATGTTTGTGATGTCGTTTGCATTTATTATTACTTTTGCCTTCTTTTTTGTCTGTTTGTATGTTTGTTTCTGTGTTTTGTGGATGACTGCCCTCCTTAAATGCTACTTTCCCTGTCCGATCTTTTTATATTTCTTTGTACAGACCATAACACATTAAGCATACAATAAAGGTGTATCAGAACTAGTCTTTTTATAACATATTTCTCTACATTTAATGTTCTGTTTCTCCTACACATGTTACGTTTTAAAATGTCAGTGTATTTTTACATTATCATTGAATCAGAAGCCGTTTATTTCTACGAACTCTAATAATAGCGATCAAGCTTGTTTCCCGAAACTATACACTCCTGTAAAATACGATACGGTATACTTATATCTCATTGCGTACACAACAGTAATTAACTACTAGCAATTAACTTGACAGCATTGATCTATTTCAATCCTATTTTTGATCTAATAATTAAAACATACAACTTACTTTACCGAGAACATCGACTTTGTGCGTTATCTCACAGTCACACATACTGTCGGTTTTAAGAAACTATACACTTATGTCGAATACGAAACTATACACTTATCGTTGGATGTACAGCCACAGCTATTGGTGTATGCATGTATTTAGTTTGACCAGATGTTCTCTTTAACATTTGCAACAACTTGTACACACCATAACACCATTAAACATACAATATAGGTTTAAAAAGACTAGTATTTCTGTTTCTCCAAGATATTACACCCCCTTTTTTAAAATGTTAGTGTTTTTAAAAAATGTCAGTCTATTTTTACTTAAGCATTGAATCAGAAGCCGACTCTAATAATAGCAGTCTGACCTTTTGACCGCCTGACCGCCCGTACACTCCCAGACAAACTTTTTCAATCTGCTAGTGTGTCTTCGGAATTAGCTATGTGAATAAACTTTAAACTTATATCAACGTTTGTGTCATACATATACACTGTTACCACCTTACAACTGTGTTATACCATTACTGGCATGGGCGCATAAAGAACACGTTTATAGTATTAATTGGTTTATGTTTTTGCTTTTAAAAAAAGAATTCCGAAATTTGTGTGTTTGTTTTTGTAACTTTATGTATGTATCCTGAAGAAGGCGATTAAAGCCGCTCGATATTTGCTAGTTTAAGCACTGTTTTGTTGATAATTTGTCTCACATTTATATGGTAAAGAATAGTATATATATAAAGATATATATAGTAAAGGGAGTGAATTCAGTCAATGGTATATATTAAAGGGATATATATATATGTAGCATAGCATAGAAAGCCAAAAATGAAGTTATCAGTGACTTTGCAGAAGCCAGAGCAACAAGAGAACAAACCGTTACGGGTACGACAAGATTGGCAATTCCATTATATGTTAGGCAATTGTGAAATTCATGTTACGTAAAATAGTGTATAACGTGCACGTTGCCGTGGAGGTGAATGGGGTGTATGCATCTTAATTAATTTGATCATACAAATGATTAAGAACAGATAATTAATAGGCTATAATATGAAAAGGACAATCGTCTTTGTGACGCGATTATCCACTTGAAGGTCAGCAAATTAAACACAATTATCGTTTTCTTATTTTCAGATTCAAATTAGCCATACATTTATACGCACCTTTTTTTGTGAAATATATTTTTTTTTCTTCAAAAGTTAACATTAAACAAGTTCAAAGTTCAGGTATTTAGTTTCCTACTTAGAGTCAAGTCATAGCTTTCGCTTGCTATGAAAGTCTGCGGTTTTTAAGTGATTGAGATGAAGGCGGGCAAACTTTATTGTTTCTTTTGAATGCGTCTTTTAGTGGCTGAGTTCTGTGAAAGCTAGATTACTTGTACGCCTTTTTATCTACTTATTAGTCATACCAATAGGGAAATAACTTTGAAACAAAGACATGACTGCGATAAATGACAATGCATAACTATTCGTTTAAAACAATACTTTAGAAGAACAAATAAGGTGGGAGATAAGAGCTTAAATAACTGTTTAAAATGTAAAACGTAGTTTATTTAAGCATTCATTTAGTTTATAATTATTGCACTTGACACTTCTTTTGTTCATTCATTCATTTATTTCCTGCCGCTTATTCATCAAGATCAAACAGGTCTGAATGTCTCTTGAATAATGCCGCCATATATGAAACAACGTTTGAATAAGCTCAGGAAGACATAAAGTTCTTTAACATTTAGTATTGATAGTGATATGCTTTTCAGTTTGTATATGACTGGTATGAAATAGATGCATAGGCATCGTTTCTCTTAAACACACAGGAATACTTAGTCATTCGTATTCACTATCTTAACTATATGTGTTAAAAGTGACGATTGATTCATTTTCTAACATTTTATACAGAAAGTAAAATAGTTTATAAATACAGGACGTTTTATTTAGCAAAATACATGTAGACTGCTATCATTGGAGTCATTTGCAAGCCATCTTAGGAATGGCTGAAATTTCTGTACTATTCACTTTTTAAATATTGAGTTCTGCTCAACACGGAGCTAGAGGGCGTGAACCGTAGCAAGCACGTTTCACTACCGTTCTTGAACAGTCTTAATCAAATCAAACAAATGTCAGAAAATAAATCAATCGTCACATTTAACGCATATAGTTAAGAGAATACGAATGCTTAAGTTTTCCTGTGTGTTTAAGAGAAACGATGCCTATGAATCTGTTTCATATCAGTCACACACATATATATATATATGTGTGTATATATATATACATATATAGATTGGGAAAAAACATTTATACAGTGCTACAGTTTATAAAAACCCAAGCGCATTCGGCTTACGCCTTCATCAGGGGTACACAAACATAAAAATAACAAATACGAAACAAAAAAAACACTAAAATACACGGCAATTTAAATAAAACTCTTTAAAAAACAACTTATCGTTTGGCAGTGTTTTACACAAACCCTACCTCAAAAACGCAGTATCGAGTTTAGGTTTAAGGTTTTTAGGTAGGGTTTGTGTTATCTTTTTCCCATCTTTACTCTCTCTTCATAACTAAATGTCAGGGTACAGTTTTACCCTCATCCAACCAGATATGTTCTTTTATTAGTATCACATTTGGCTCAAGAGTGTCTATTCAAAGTAACCAGTTTCTGCAACACTGCCAAACGATAAGTTGTTTTTTAAAGAGTTTTATTAACCTTCCGTGTATTTTAGTGTTTTTTTTTTTCGTATTTGTTATTTTTATGTTTGTGTACCCCTGATGAAGGCGTAAGCCGAAAGCGCTTGGGTTTTTATAAACTGTAGCACTGTATAAATGTTTTTTCCCCATCTATTAATTTATTCAAACATTTTCGTATCCCCTCGGGGATCCAGTGCTTTTTGAAAGGTATTTTGTAGATGTATGTATTTTCTTACACTTATATATACATAAACGCATGTTTTAATATATCATAAACGCATGTTTTAATTGTTAAATGCAGAAAGATGCATCACGTCAGCAATATAATATATCAGTACCTCCGAATGAAGATACAGAGAGTACCTGCACCGACTCTGAGAAAGCCTACTGTTCAACACTTACCTTTGCACAGTACACAACATTTATTGGTAATGTGGATGCAACTGTCCGATTTGTCTGTGGCATTACCTCATATCTAGGCCAACCCAAAGACTTGTCTACTCCGATGTCTCCAGAAATTACCTTTGCAGGTATAGCTTGAAACAGTTTATTGTATTGCTTTAATTTAAAGTTAAAACCTTGTACCATAATTTGGTGAATGTAGAATGCAACAACCTCATACTGTATTGGCTTTAGCATAGCAGTTAACATAGTATCATTACGGCATTGATGTTCATTGAATACAATATAGTACACCTAATTCTATTATAGTTATATGATTGTATATACACATATTCAATGTGTTTTTCGTGTGTCATTATAAATCTTAATTTATATAAAATAATATTGTTTTCCATTTCCAAAGTGAAAATCAGCCATATTACTCTAAAAGATGGTTCAACTGAGCCGACAAGTATATCTAACATAACTGTGACCAGTGGCGTGGGGAAGACTCTGACATGTTCTCCAACCTTCAGCAGACCAGCAGCAACTATCGTGTGGTACATTGGTGATGTAGAGAAACATAAATCCAAATCGACACACTATATTATTACTCCATCCAACAATGATCATGGCAAACAGATATACTGTAAAGCCTTCAACATACAACCTGAAAATCAGGCGGTGTTTACAGAAAAACCCTTGCTATATGTTCAATGTATGTATATTTGTACATTTATATTTCTTTTTTATTCAGCTGATTTGCTTTACTGTTAGACAAGGTTAGTATAAATTACTTCCTAACACTGCACATATTCTGGTTTCATCTGTCTAACAATCTCGTAAATTAACTAATAGCAAATCGGTATTACGTGTTTTTTTTGTATATCGAATATGACTATTAATCTAGAACATATAGTTACAGGTAAGAATATTTATATTCTGTGTGTAAGCATTCAGCCTAGTTTGTTATAGACGGTAGCCTTGCGGGGATTTCGTTATTTACAGGGACCCGTTTTTATTAAGATAGAAATAGGGTAAGAGTAGGGTTTGGTGCACCCTAGAACATGTATGAGAAAATCCTCATATTAAGGGAAGGTAATTATCGGCTAATTCTCTTCGCTCATCCGACATTGTCTAAATGTGTCCTTATGCCAATATGCATATCATACTATTTCAGTGCAAGTGTCCAGAGTGACGTTGTCAACGGACGGTTCTAATATGTTACGTGGTCAAGACATCCACGGGAGCAGTGGTGTAGAGAGAACACTGACGTGTTCACCAGAGACATGTAGACCTAATGCAACCATTGTTTGGTACATTGGTACTGTGAAACAGTCAACTACAGGGACGCGTTTTACATTCACACCGACTAGCAGCGACCATGGCAAGACTGTCTACTGTAAGGCATACAATATACAACCAGAACACTTGGCTGTGGTCTCCTATAAGCCGAAACTGTATGTCAAAAGTATGTGAACATATGTTTATGTGGTATTGTTGTATTTGTAGACTCAGTTGTTTTGCCTGAGATCCTAGCATGAATTGTTTAGATTTTTTTAATTATTTTATTCTGTTTTTATTGCAGTATTTTGATACACTAGTACTTAGCGGTATTTAAATACCGACACTTATTATCTAAAGGTTCTCCACACCCATCAGACCTCGCAGAGCTGGTTACCAACATCACGATGGCTCTACATGAAAACGTTGTCCTTAGTATGACGGTCACAGCATATCCTGCACCTTCAACATTTGTTTGGTCAAAACTCCAAGCAGGTTCTAAATGGACGCCATTGACATCAGACAAATATATCAACATAGTAACACACAATCTTCAATCTTCCCTAACTATAAGTGATATACACACATATCACTTTGGACAATACAAACTCGATGTAGACAACGGAGTAGGCGATACATGGAGTCAGATATTTTATTTTGGCCAAAAAGGTTTGCATCTAGCTTACATCGCATCTTAATTTGGATTAATTAGTGTTTGCATTAGTCAGTTCTTAGTTGCAATCAGTGTATATGCATGAAATGACGACAACTTAATAGCGATGGCGTGAGTTTTCAATCATTGACATAGTGCCACTGACCGTTCCATGGCGACCAAATCCACGACATTATCTCAAAGTTATGATACATGGTTTACGGACTGGAGGCAATCTGGAAGATGATTGGTTGGTTGAATGAATGGTGTTTTTACGTCGTTTTCAGAACAGTATAGTCTATATACATGACAATCGATTTTTTAGTGGTGGAGTCAGACCACTCACTTTTCCTGGGTAGAATCAGTACTGTATACTTCCGCCATCCGTAAGAATCGACACTTTCTCACTTAAAGTCGAGCCCCCAGCCGGAGCGATCGGTTGGTAATTTGATAAATACAAGAGAACGCCCTCACAATAAGGGTCAGTTTCATATGAAATGTGCACATGCAATCAATAAGCCGCATATTAAGTTCGGCTGAATTATTATTAATGAAAATGTTCGGATTCGACGACTCGATGATTTATATTTAAGAAATAAAATATTTCCAGCGGGTTTATATTGTCCCAGAGCAATAATTGGTTGGGCGGGACTTGAAGTTCATCGATACCGGGGCCCTCGGCCCGCGGTATCGATATATGTTTCAATTCCCAAACACCAGGTTCTGATCTCACACAATATAAACCTGCTGGAAATATCTTATCTGATATGGATTTTTATGTATCATGATACACATTTTGTGGAGAGATTAAACAAAATACAATCAAATTCTCACAACTTACATTTTTATGTCCATCTCTCAACATCAAACGAGAAAAATATGCAGCTTCGACCGATTTAAATATGTAGTTTGAAAATCAGCATTGCATGTTTTAATAAACCATGTTAGACAAATGTATATTTTTTGCACTACATATTATATATAAATAAATAAATGTAATATATTACTCATACATGCTTAATGTAAGAGTGTGCATGTTGTATGTATTAGTATTGTCGGGGTCAATACATATGTAACGGATTTTTTCGTAAACTCCCTGGGTTATGCCTTGGGCTTGGACTTGGTGGGGAAGATGGGGTCAACAATTATTTGTTTCCAAATAGGGTAAATAAATTCCCAATTATCATCTTGGGTGGTGGCGGAAAGTCAAAATGTAGAACTTAGTCTATATCGTATGTTTTTATCCTGCTTACATACATTAAACCTTCACGCCGTTATCATTATATCAGGTGTAAATACATGCCACAAATTAAAAAGTACAGGGATATGCGATGGCACACCATCGACTTGCTCTAGTTTTTAAGAATGTTATTGTTCCCCATTATTGTCATACTTATATCTATCAGAGAAACCAGAAGCGCCAACTGGTCTTCGACCACTTCATGCGACAGTCACGGAGTCAACAATAACAGTTAAGTGGAAACCAGGATTTAACGGCGGTTTACAGCAAACGTTTTACGTAGAGTATAAGAAACCATCAGATGCCCATTGGAATGTTAAAGAAGTATCAGAACCTGCCACAAACGTTACTCTCAATGGACTCACACCAGGTGCCAAATATGTAGTACGGATCTACTCACAGAATAGTATTGGTAAAACTACAGTCATAGGTTTGGAAACATTTGTAACATTAGGTACGTATTTTGACATATGTTACACACTTATCAAAATGAAAAGGCGATGCAAAATATCTTGTGTTTTGTTAAATATGTGACACGACCAAGCATACAGTAAAGGCGTGCTGCGTATGAAATGGAAATAGATACAAAAGTCTAACAGGAAAAAAGCATTTACAGAAAGCAGTTAACCAAAAACTCAAATCAAAATCCTTGGGTAATTTTAAACTGAAATGTTTAACTTGGATTTGCCAAACTGATCAATGTTGAAAACTGAACATATATATAACCGGGAAATCCAACAAGAGAAGGTTTATCACACAACGTTTATCTAGAAACGTGCGAGTTTCTTATTACCAAATCAAGCTGCAGAATAATGTGTCTTTATAATTTAAACCGGTAATTAAGACGTTTAAAGAAAGCAACTTCGCCAGTTATGTTTTTGTTCATATAAGTGTTCTGGTAATTTAAGCTGGATGTGTAGAGCGTATCCAATTTCGTGTATCATGATGATAGACAGAAAGGATTTGTCTGATAAAATTGTCATAAATAGAATCGTTTTATTTTTCATAAATAGAAGCGATGTTATTTGTCATAAAATTGTTATAAATCGGAATTAAACATATTTAGTATAAGCTAAAATGCAACGTCAAGAGACCCGTAAACAAACGTGTGACTGATCGTCTTTAAAGCATTTAAGTATCATAAGTACCGTCATTGTGGCTTTCTATGCTATTGTTTTTTGTATTATATATACAAGAGCATATTTGTGTTTTACTTATATTGCCTATTGATGCTGCCTTGTTGGTTAGAGATTAGTTCATGGCGGCGATTTCTTTATTTACACTGTCCTGTTTTGATGGGATGACAGTAGGGTAAGTGTGAGGTTTGGTGCACCCTAGAACCGGTCTAAACCGAAAATGGCCTAATTTGCCACTGAGCTTTCCAAGGCGGTAGCCCTATTGTCAACCCGTTTGTGTTTGTGATGTCGTTTGCATTTATTATTACTTTTGCCTTCTTGTTTGTCTGTTTGCGTGTTTGTTTCTGTGTTTTGTGGTTGACTGTCCTCCTTGAATGCTATATTTCTTTATATATAGAGAAAAACTTTAAAAATCTTCTTCTCTGAAACTACAAGCGTCAAAGGTTTAATATTTTGTATTTACACTCAGCTTATGGTCCTCTACCAAGTTCGTTTGAATAGTGACCCTGGGTTCAAATTTGGCTCCACCCCATGGGTCACATGTTTTACATAGACTTATATAGGGAAAAACTTCAAAATACATATATAACACAAACATATTTACGTGGTACGCGTTCATCTAGTAGACGTAAACATTTGATTAATTTTAATTGAAGCTTGCAGCTATATATGTCGTTATACGTTATGAACTACATTCCAGCATCGGTTATGACACCACACATTCAAGCAGGACTAATAGCCGGTGGAGTTGTCGGGTCCATGTTATTGACATTCATGGTTATATTTTCACGTTTACTTTGGAGAAGATACAGAAGTGGTAGGTTAATGTATAGATTGTTTTGTTATTCATAATTATGATGAATATTTTATTTTTTAACTTCTTAATTTCGGTTTATATATAAGAGTTATAAATCGAATGTTTTTTTAAAAAGTGTAAAACTGTTTCAGTTGGATGTTTTAAAGTCACAGAAAAGAAAGAAAACAGCATAGCCAGATCAATAACCGATGAGCCTGTCTATAGCAATGATGTGTCCGCTCTAGGTAAGCTTTGCTGCATAACCTTGCAAATATATATATACACAAATTATATATATACACAAATTATATATAAGCTTCAATTGTATATATACATTGTTTATGAAAAAGAGTATGATAATGGACCTTTGGAAACGGCAGAGCACGACACATACGAAATATTGCAGTCTCGGTTTGATTGAGACTGTTCATGAGTGGTAGTGAAATATGCTAGCTACCGCTCACGCCCTCTAGCCCCGGGTTGAGTAGAACTCAATATTAATAAAATCAACAGCACAAAATTTTAACCATCCCGAAGATGGCATGCATATGGCGGTGGACATGGAGTGTATGTCTTCTCCATGTCGTACGGCGTATGGTCCCAGTATCTAATAAAATTAAATGCCCCGAAGTTACAGCTTTATAACTTGAAGGAACGATCCCGATTAATTAAAGTTCACAATGATAGAACCACTAACGCACACACGCACACAAACGTTACAAGCTAACACTCTATCCTAGGTGGTATACATATATTTATTATTATAAGAATGTATTATACAGTGTACTGTTACCTTTTTTTCAGGCGATTATGAAAATGGAATTGTGTTAGAATCTACCATACGGTACTGCATACATATATATTAATATAGAATAGTGTTTTATCTATCGATCCTATGAATCCTTCCCTTCTCTCTCGGGCAGTATATATCTATCTATCTATCTGTCTATCTGTCTGTCTTTCTGTCTGTCGTCAGTCTGCCTGCCTGCCTGTCTGTCTGTCTGTCTGTCTGTCTGCCTGTCTGTCTATCTATCTATCTTTCTTTTTTCTTGTTTTTAGCTCGACTGATCAGAGATCAGCAGAGCTTATGCCGTGATGCGGCGTCCGTCGTCCGTCCGTCTGTCTGTCTGTCTGTCTGTCTGTCCGTAAACTTTTATTTTTAGCCACTACTCCTCTGAAACTACAGGATGGATATTTATGAAACTTTACAGAAATGTTGCCCATGAAGTCTAGTTGATCCTAGGAAAAATTCATGTTGATGTGAAATCCAAGATGGCCGCCAAAGCTACAAAATAGATTTTTAAAATACAAGTTTGTAGCGTCTTCTTCTTGAAAACCGTAAGTGATATTGATATGGGACTTTTTCTAAAATAATCAGCATGACATTATGTTGGTCCTTGTCGAAAATCGTTTTGATTCATCATTAAACATGGCTGCCAGCGGCCATCTTTGTTTACATATATCTATATAGTAAAAACTTGTAGCGACTACTTCTCTGAAACTACTTGGCGGATTTTCATGAAACTTTACAGGAATATTGCTCTTGATGTCTAATTGATCCTAGCAAAAAACTTGTAGCGACTACTCCCATGAAACTACTTGTTGGATTTTCATGAAACTTCACAGGAATGTTGACCTAGCTATCAAAAAGCTATCAGTAGAGCTTCAAGATCATTGACCTCTTGTTCATGATTGTGTTCTATTCATCCATCCATCTATTCTTGCATCCAATACTATCTACCTAAAATAAGATGTGTTTTGTCTTTTTTGTTTACATTCCCCAGACGACAAAGTCCCTGTACGTTTTTATGTTCTGTTATTTGTAAGAGTTCATATTTTGCGCTGATTATATTTAAGATTCTTAATTCACACTATGTATTTGAACAAAAACTAAAATAGAATATTAATTGCATTATTTTCGAATTTTTGAAAATTTGGTTAGGGAAAATTTGAATTTGGTTGACGGTCCTTATAGTGTTGGATGAATTTGGGAAAGTAAACCTGCTATACCCACTATCTTTATAGCATTATATATTATATAAAATGCATGCAGGTAACAATTTAGAAGCCTACCAATGTTGTATACTAAATAGTGTAATATATACATGTGCACACGAACACAAATGCATGCTTATGCCTGTTGGTACATATCAGACTGGGATTCAATCGTTAATATTTATTTAATATCCTACATTTATGTTGGTTCATATTCACTCTGATGCAATTTGGTAAAAATATTTTAGTATACTTTCTATTGAAAACATAATTGTGTATTATTTCAGGGATACAGAGACTACATATGAATCAACAGTTCCCGAAAATGACCACATTTATTCCGAGATCATTAATTCAACACCAGGTAAACGCCATAACACCAACTTATAATAAAGATATGGTCACCTTATATATGTACTTTCCTGAGATGCATGTTTCAGTTGCTGCATGGATAATTTTGGCAGGGTACATAAAGTCATGGCAACATAAGATGATCAAATTACTATTGTTCTGGGCGCTTGTTTCAGCCAACTTTTTTTGGACTTTTTAGACAAAACTCAACTATTACTTCAATCAATGAAAAAAATAGTTTTTAGTGGCAAATAAAAATACATTACTGTTCAAAATCGGTTGAGAAGTAACAATTTGACGTTCAAAAGTTGTTTTTGATAGAGCAGTTTCAATGCAAAATTCTGCTGCTTCAAATATTAGAAAAATATTTGTTTTCAGGGTTGGTTGTTTTATCCAAAAATGGTTTTAATGTGCTTGGCAAACGTTAATTAAGACAACATGAAAATAGCAAACTGTTAAGGCTAATTGATGTTATTTGTGATTTCTTAATTTTATGCTACCTCATCAACAAGGAATTTACATGGGAAAAAAATCATCAAAAATGCATTTAGGCTGTAAAATATTTATTTCTCAACCGCTTTTCAAAACTATGTTTGTTAATTTACAACTGCAAATGCCAGTTCCAATGATATATAATTTGTGTACATATTCTAAAAGTATGCATGTTATTGCTGAAATGTTTTTTGGCTAAAAAAGCACCTCAAACAATGAGTTCTAGACGACGTTGATGAGGGCAACGTTCGTGTTTGCGTACTCGATATGCATGTAATTAGCAAACAAACAACATGATAAGGATTTGTCAAAAGTGGGAAATACATTAAACATGATAAGGATTTGTCAAAAGTGGGAAATACATTAAACATGATAAGGATTTGTCAAAACTGGGAAATACATTAAACATGATAAGGATTTGTCAAAACTGGGAAATACATCCAACATGATGAGGATTTGTCAAAACTGGGAAATACATTAAACATGATAAGGATTTGTCAAAACTGGGAAATACATTAAACATGATAAAGATTTGTCAAAACTGAGAAATACATTAAACATGATAAAGATTTGTCAAAACTGGGAAATACATTAAACATGATAAGGATTTGTCAAAACTGGGAAATACATTAAACATGATAAAGATTTGTCAAAACTTGGAAATACATTAAACATGATAAAGATTTGTCAAAACTGGGAAATACATCCAACATGATAAAGATTTGTCAAAACTGGGAAATACATTAAACATGATAAGGATTTGTCAAAACTGGGAAATACATCCAACATGATAAAGATTTGTCAAAACTGGGAAATACATTAAACATGATAAAGATTTGTCAAAACTGGGAAATACATTAAACATGATAAGGATTTGTCAAAACTGGGAAATACATCCAACATGATAAAGATTTGTCAAAACTGGGAAATACATTAAACATGATAAGGATTTGTCAAAACTGGGAAATACATCCAACATGATAAAGATTTGTCAAAACTGGGAAATACATTAAACATGATAAGGATTTGTCAAAACTGGGAAATACATTAAACATGATAAAGATTTGTCAAAACTGGGAAATACATTAAACATGATAAAGATTTGTCAAAACTTGGAAATACATTAAACATGATAAGGATTTGTCAAAACTGGGAAATACATTAAACATGATAAAGATTTGTCAAAACTGGGAAATACATTAAACATGATAAGGATTTGTCAAAACTGGGAAATACATCCAACATGATAAAGATTTGTCAAAACTGGGAAATACATTAAACATGATAAAGATTTGTCAAAACTGGGAAATACATCCAACCTGATAAAGATTTGTCAAAACTGGGAAATACATTAAACATGATAAGGATTTTTATTAGTATATTTATTATAAGAAATACAATATTGACATATGATAAACAGAAAAGAAAACGGTATCGTGGATGTATTTTACGGAGACGGGGTCCTAAGGTGTGTCTTCGGGGAATAATGTGCTTGGTAAGAAACACATTCGGGGCGTGCAGTTGATAACCAACCATGTTTGTCAATATTATTTAAGCTTTCGTGACTTACTTTATTAATGTAAAACCTTCTGCTTTATTTCTCTCTCAAACTTGAGCTAACCCGCTAAATGATGGCAAAATTACACTCAAAAACCGTTTATCAAAACTGTGTCCAGGTGTTCAGGTCATATAATGATGAATATGTGCCGATTAAAAGTAATGGTTTATTGATGGTTCGTAAAATGACTAATATGCATAAACTGAATTATGAGTTGGTAACTTAATTCGACGCTCAGCTTTGGGGTTTAGCCTGGCTGGTTAAAGCCATTTATATTGTGTCTCTAGAGTTTGGATTCTCGAAATGTGTAGGTTATATACATATATTTCGTCGTCAGTAAGTTAAGAAACGGTTTACATCTGTTGAAAAAATTGCCGGTTGATGGTGGGATAGGGAATGTATTTTCTCTCAGTAGGTATTTTAATGACGCGCTTGAGTAAAACCTTGCTTGTTTCTTTTTGGATTGACACCAACCACTGTCTAAGACTGCGTCTCGTCTCTAAGAAGCAGCACCCGGGTAATCTTAATATATACAATCGATTAAACCGTACTTTCATTAAAGGGACGCACGGCAATTTTGAGATTATTGTTCGGGGCGCTTGTTTAGCCAAAGGTTTTTGGACCTTTAAGACAAAATTCTATGAGTACCTAATTAAGGTGTATATCAGTAAAACCGACATTTTTAGTGGTAAATAAAAACACCTTACTTTTCAAAATCGAGGAACAAAGCATTCACATGCGAAAGTTGTTTTTGATGAGTAATTTTACATGCAAAATTCTGCTGCATCAAACATTTGAAAAATAGTTGTTAGGGTTAAGGTTAGGGTTAGGGTTGACTGATATACAACTTGTTTAGGTACTAGATTAAATTTGTCTGAAAAGTCCAAGAAACAAGGGATCCAAACATTAGAATCACGTACGGTTTATTTATTCTGTATCAATTTGACTTAAAAACTGAGAGCATATAACTAAATAACAAACTGAGATATCGATTTTCTTAATTATTCTACCAAATAGTTTAAATTTATAAACTGCTGCAATATAATAATTAGTTAGCAATATGTAAAAACCAAGGTGCTTTGAACTATTTTTATAATTAACATTAATAATTGCAAACATGCAAGCATGCAAGTTATGTATTAAGCTAACAAGATGCCTCGAGTTTTAATCAAATCTATGATTGCCATGTGTCCCTTTAAACTTAGTTTAAACATAATTCACTTTTGTACATCATAAGCGATTTGGATAATTAATTTATGGAATGTTCATAGATGTTGCTTATATACGCATATTAAACTTGATTTTGTTTGTGTTTTTTTCTTTCAGAAAATGGAACGAATGCGCTGGAGACCAATACAAACTACGTAAATTTGAGCATATACAAATAACCAAATACCGGGAATAACATCATAGTAAAATCAAACACAAATGTACAAATATAATATACGTTTACTGACTTAGAAGATCTACGTATTTCTACATATATATCATTACCAGTACAATTAACAGGCAATTGATAAGTAGTAGAACTGGACCACAAAAAGTAGGAAACGCCTTTTTAATTTCGAACAAGGGTGTCTCATAACTCGGCATTATACGCCCCGTTTGCAAATGTGCTTTTTTTATTATTATTTATGAAAAGCATGCCCTAGGTGTCGGATCAGAATTACCGTTGACTACCAAGGGCAATTTATTTATGGAATGTCATGAGTGTAGGCTTTATATTACCAGAGTTATCGAGATATATGTGAATGTCTATATATGGTTATGGTGACTTTCACCTTTGGGCTACTGACCTCAAAGATAAACGGGTTCCCCTTCTTGGCAAAACCACTGTACCTATGAAGTTTGATGAATAAATATTATACTTCCGGATGTATCACTCGGTATGTGTATTACGGCGATCCTGACATGTGTTCCTTAAAACTATGAGGTTACTCCTCTCACCAAGGGCAGTGCACATATGACGTTATATAAGTGCGGGTGTTAGGCTTTCGAATTTATACTGCGGAATGCCATTCCCATATAAGGTCATGGCGACCTTGACCGTTGACCTACAGATCCCAAAAACAGCAGGATTATTTTCTCCCAACAAGGGTAATGTACATATACATTTCATGGCGGTGGGTGTTATGCTTTAATAATTATTTAGCGGAATGCGTATTTCCATATGCGGACATGACGACCTTGAACTTGGCCTACTGACACCCAAAAATATAGGGTTCCTCCTCTTACCGAGGACAAAGTTTCATGAGGGTGAGTTTTTTGCTTCCGAAGTTATTGTGCGGAATGCGTAATTGTCGACGGACCCATCCCTATACATAATACGTCCCGTTGTTTAACCGCATATAAGAACATATTATCAAATAGACTGTGTTGGTCTCTAAATATATCAATACTGCAATAAAATACAAAAATGTCCCATGTTTGTATGCTAGTGAGATTTTTTAACTTTGATTTGCTGTTTAGACACGTTCAATCAAAAACAGTTACTTGTTCAGTATTTGCGCTAGAACAAGAATTGAAATCAGATCAATGTCATTAAATGTTATTTTATGTTGAATTACGTAATCATTACTTATTTATTACGTATCATTTACTTTACGAACAAATTGTATTGTATAAAAACAACAAAGAATGACGTTACTATACTGACGGAAAAAAGTTAGTCAATACTTTTATATTGTGTAAAAAAACAACAGTTTACTAAATAAAAACATCAAAAGAGAAGGTATCTTAAATTCATTTATTATACGACAACATGACAACATGACACACATTTTGATCAAAAGCAATTGATTTTTCACGTAAATCCACATGTTTACCTGACATCACATTGATCGGTTGTTTGTCTGATGACATCCCATTGAGTGGTCAAAACGACCGTCATGCGGATGCAACGCTTGTATAGAGACAAACTTGGCGGAAATAACAAGTTTGCAGTTACTGTTCAGAAATATATATGTGCTGGTCATGTATTGAAAAACCATTACTCAGACGGAATGTCTGGGACACCGGCCCACTCCATGATATTATTGTATATGATTTGAATGACAGAAAATGAAAAACATTCAGAAATATGCAAGGATATATACTGCAGAGCCTCATCATAGTGTTGAAAAGACACATGCTTTTGTCTAAGTATACCTTCTCGATGGTTTCTGGTATTTAAATGTATAACGTCGCACGTCACCGGCATTGATATATAAGCATTTTCAATTCCAAAGATGATCTGGACAATATATATGGCAAGGTTACGACATGTTTTCTTGATCGTTGGCGAATGGATGAAACGGGCAATGATTTCCATACATTTCAATCAAACACTGGACCTGGGATCAAATTAAAGAACTTATTCCATGAAGCTGTAATTAAACGTTTTGTCTTGCAAGTGTGTTTTACAAATATAATAAGTTAAATTGTTCAACATTATTTGCTATGCATCTGTATTGCTAAACATTTCAAATGATTGTTACATGGACTGGAGGCGACCTGGAAGAAATATAGGCGTCAATCCAAACACGAATTAAACAATAACAATCTGATAATAATCTGATATTCAAAGTAAATATGTATTGAACTAGGGCCCATTTTACTTACGGTTTAATTATTGGTAATTAATTAGTCTGCAAAACTAGACGATTCCGCTAGTGAGTTTTTATGAATAATCACCACTGAATGATGCACACATGTACCAGAATTTTGATTGAGGCGCTTCCTGCTGTTTTTGTGACTTAACGTTGGTTTCAATGGCTTGCATACTACATACAGGAGTTTTGTTGGAGTCGCAAAAAATCTTCTTTTTTGGCTTATTTAGCCAGAAAAAAACATATTCATCTTACGTTTCACCATGTTAACTAAAATGGATTGAAGACTTTAACTTACAAATTGTTGATGATACATACTAGTATTTAACAAGCATTTGAAGAATACAATTGTGTGATAAAATAATCAAGAAGTTTACCTTTTATTTGTAAAACATAATATGCAAGAGAAAACAACGTTGATTTACAGCCGCATGTTCTTATGGAATGAGTTAATTTATTTGTATTCCGTTCGTAATGCGACAACCATTGATTTGCCCATTGAACTGAACCAATATTCAGCACTAATTCGTATACTCAAGTTCAATCTACTGAGGATGATGTTGTTTCCACACATATCACTCGGTGCACAACTTTCAAGGCTGGGGTAGACGAAAAGCAGAACAAACTGCCAACTATGTACTGGATTCCTAAAGTACATACAAATCCGTATAAGCCCGCTTTATTTCGAATTCTAGTGCCTGCACCACCACAAACATCTCCAAACTTTTAACTTCTTGTCTTAATGCCGTTAGAGATCACGTTAAACAATATTGTTCTAAAACTTATGAAAACTCTGGATTAATTTATTTTGGTCTATTACAAATTCAGGAGACGTTCTTGATAAAACTTTCAATAAACACCAAACTTCATCTATAAGCACTTATGAATTCTCTAAACTATATACAACCTTACAACATCACCGTATCAAAGACAAGCTTATTGCTCTTTTTCAAAGAAATTTTGCTAGAGGAAAAACTATATTAGTTGGCCTCTAATAATATAAAAGCGTTTTTTACTAAAGGCAGTTTAGACAAGTACACTATGTGGACTTGCCAAGAAGTTTGTGAAACACTGATCTTCCTGTTAGATAATATTTTCGTCAGTTATGGAACTGCCGTTTATAGACAAATTGTTGGTATCCCTATGGATACGAACTGTGCACCCCTTGTCGCCGATTTGTTTTTATATTGCTATGAAACAGATTTCATGTTGAATCTTTCACCACATACCCAGAAGATGTTATTGAAGCCTTTAATGACACCTCTAGGTAACTGGATGACATATTGAGCATTGACAACCTTTCTCTTCTACTATGTAATATATACCCCCAAAGAACTTTAACTTAACAAAGCTAATATTTCTGATACTAAGGCTTCTTTTCTCGATTACATCTCTCCATTGAAAGTGGTGAAATAATTAGCAAAATATATGACAAGAGAGATGATTTAATTTTGATATTGTTAAATATCCCCATGTAGATGTGGATGTTTCCCAAACAGCTTCTTTTGGGGTCTATGTGTCACAACTTATTTGTTTTCCTAGAGCTTGTACTCGTGCTGAGTACTTTAATAT
Organism: Cyrtodaria siliqua; assembly: GCA_037043455.1. Classification (NCBI taxonomy): domain Eukaryota; kingdom Metazoa; phylum Mollusca; class Bivalvia; order Adapedonta; family Hiatellidae; genus Cyrtodaria; species Cyrtodaria siliqua. The sequence continues at coordinate 34,278 of JAWPHD010010885.1, read as the reverse complement.
TCGTATCTTTGTATAACAAAAAAGCTACTCCATCAGGGATATCGTTACCATAAACCTCGTAAATTCTTTGCCAACTTTTATTATCGTAACCCTGATTTTCTTTCCAAATATAAAAGTAATTTAAGAACTCTTCTGCGACAAGGACTATCACAACCTGACTTCTATGGTGACCTGACTTACAAACTTCGTAAGATCCTTGGTCATGATCACGTTCATACTGTCTTTGTTAAACTTGTTAAAAGGTTTTTCAAAAGAGGTTATGACCCTATCATTTTGCAACGCACTGCATGCTTGGTGGTGGACCCATTTACAGTTCGTCACGGTGCTTACCTCTTTAATTGTGCGTTGACCGGACAGACTGTGTACATTATGATGACGTCTGCCTAAAGCCCAAAAGGACGGTGACGTTTGATGTTTGTCTGCATTCTTGTTTTGTCGTGCCCTCAATGGTTTGTCCTCCTGTTGCTCTGACTTCTGCCAAGTCAATGAGTACCTTCTTTGTGGTTTTCTATGCTATTGCTTTTTTGGATTTATATATACACGAGCACTTTGTGTTTTACTTATATTGCCTATTACTGCTGCCTTGTTGGTTAGAGAATAGTTCATGGCGAGATTACTTTATTTACACAGTCCCGTTTTATTGGGATAGTGTGAGGTTTGGTGCACACAAGAAACAGGTTTAAACACCAGCGGCCTTTTTTGCCACTGACCTTTCCAAGGCGGTAGCCTTTTGGTCAACCCTTTAGTGTTTGTGATGTCTTATTTGGCATTTTACTCGTCTTTAAAGTTGCTCTTTGTTTCTGTGTGTTTTTGTGGTTGACTGTCGTCCTTGGATGCTACTTCTTGTTCGATTTTTATATCTATATTTAATGTATTTTCATATCTTGAAGAACTCTAGGATGGAGGTTATCAAGGCCTTGGAATTTAGAAGATGTATTTCATTTCGTGGTCTGTTGACCGTTTCCTGTGTAAGATAAACCAAATGGGAGTTAGTATTTTCTTCCAGTATTGGTATTTTGTCGTTATTTTCCTTGGTAAATACAGAGACAAAGTGGTCGTTTAATACTTCGACGTTTTCATTGTCATTCCTTATTAGATCCCCGATGGAACTTTCTAAGTTGCATACCACAATTTCTGTTTTGGTATTTGATGGGACGTATTTCCAAAATAGTTTGTCGTCTAATATGAGTCCATAGTCATAACTTTTCATCTTTTTAATTCATAAACAACGTTGTTACTTGCAATGTTATCCTGTTATGTTTTATCCATTTCTTGTGTTTTATTTTGACGATTTTGATTGCATTTTTATCAATGATAAGGTTATTTCTTGTTTGCCTAGGATTGGCTCTGCCCATTGGTATTGAAGTTTCTAATGAATTAGTAATGGTTTCAGCAAAGCTGCTCCAGGCCTCAGTTATCGTTTTTTCCCCATCTCATCATTGCAAACGACATCATCCAGTTCACTATTTAACTGACTATAATCACCTTTATGGACCAAAGTCCTCCAGATCACGTTAATCTATTCAATAGTAAGAGTAGTTACGGTTCCCGAATTCTGGGGAGGTTTGAAATATTAAGGTGTTGCGTTAAACAACAATACAACAGTTCAATTGCTAGTGTCAGCTTATTAGCCTAAGGCAGACCCAGAGGTCAAATATATGTGTGTTTATTGATTTAGCTTACCACAGGCACTGAGAGAGTTGGAGACTGGCAGCTAAAAGTGGCAGCATTACATCTGAAGAGTCACTGAAAGAAAATAAATTATTATTATTGTTAGGTCTTTTCTCAGAATGTACTATAGGTCTCACACCTCTATTATCTCCCCTGAAAGCTCAGGAACCTAGAGACAAAAGGAAAACAGAAAATAATTCAATTTTTTTCTCAATTCTAGGCAATTTTTAATTTGAAAAATAGTTTTTTCTTTGCTTTAGCATACATCTGCAGTGTGAAAGACAGATGATACAGAAAATCCCATGTTGATATGAGGTTTCATTCAAATTTCAGAAGTGTTTGACCTAATCACCACATATGCAGCTGGCTAGTGTATGAATTGTGTATTTTCCATAGGGGTCGCATAAACATGAGCGAGAAAAAAAACAACCTGGCTAACTTATGTATTTTATTGTTTTAAATGACTGGTCTTGGCTATACTGACGATATTAAATCAACAACAATGTCTGCTGGCCTGCTTTGAAGCTCAGATGTTGGAAAAGGCTGTGCAGTAACCCTATGGGAAATTAATTGAGGTGTGAGACCTGAAGAGTAGCTAATTTTTCATCATAGTCACACAGATGCCTTTTCTTAAAAGCCAGTTATACACCTTGATTCAATTGATTTGTGTGTTAGTTTCAAAGTAATGATTTGTCAAACAATTGCAACTAGTTGTTGATACAGATAAAGAATGTATTTGGCAGATATTGTTTCCAGTGTATGACCATATCAGGTATTTGATATAAATTGCATAATAACATTATCGAGCAATTTTTGTGCAAGTGTGTATATCTTTTGACAGTTGTGTAATCATGTGATAAATAAAAACATGATGTTTTTTGGTATATACATGTGCATTGTTTCAGCAGCCACATGTTCCTGTAAGGAAATATTATAGAGATAGCAGATATCTAATTTTATATATCTGATATCTCCCATATTGTTGATGTCTCAAATTTAAATTGTCAACAACTCATATTTGTATGCCATGTTGGACACTGATCACACAAGTGATTGTTGTTGTTGTGTGTGTATCTTCCAACTCTCAAGTTTATGTTGGTGTTCTCCATATTTTATTACAGAGACTAATAATGTTGATGTTCTGTTTTAGGTGGAATTTCTCTTTATTGTATAGCTGTTATCTAGTCGAAATAGGTGCAGTTCTTGAATTCTTTAAATTTTTACCGGAATAGTTACAGTTACAGCTTCAATTATGTTTGTTCTACATGTGGTATTTATGTAAGGGGTTGCATTTTCAGAAAGCAGGTGACACAGACCATGTATGGGGAAATTTTCATGCAGATTGAGATAAAAATGGCAGATATATTACAGAAATACTATTGTTGATGGCGTTTCTTGTGTCTTTTTACGTTAAAGGCAGAACACCGCCAAAATTCAAGTGATACTCTGACTGGCATATCTCTTCATATTCTCTTATCTAAGCTTAGTTGGTGGTTTGTTTGACATGCAGAATCTAAATGCATAGCTACTGACTAATATACTTTAGTCTTTTATCTTGTTACCATGGATACAGGAAGAAATGATATTTTTCCTCTTCAGATTTCAGCATTTGGTCATTAAATACATATGTCTGATACCATGACATGAACTAATATTGTTTTAATCATAATCACATTATAGCAGATGACAAAAGGAGATTCTGATGAAAATCTCATGAAAATTGATGCAAAAATGGTGGAGTTATTACACAAATGCTACATTTTATGAAACATTTTTTCACTTTTAATTTACAGCGAGAACTTTTCGAATCCACGAGTTACTCTCAATCACATAAACCTGAGTTATTTCACTTCTAAATATGAAAGAGGCATGCTTATGGTCATACTGTGTAGGCACTGCATATAGCTACTAAATATTATCTTATGGATGATGTTGCTAAAAATATTTACTCTCTTCAGGTCTCACACCTCTTTTATCTCCCCTTAAAGCTCACGGACCTAGAGACAAAAGGAAAACAGAAAATAATTCAATTTTTTTCTCAATTCTAGGCAATTTTTAATTTGAAAAATAGGTTTTTCTTTGCTTAAGCATACATCTGCAGTGTGAAAGACAGATGATACAGAAAATCCCATGTTGATATGAGGTTTCATTCAAATTTCAGAAGTGTTTGACCTAATCACCACATATTCAGCTGGCTAGTGTATGAATTGTGTATTTTCCATAGGGGTCGCATAAACATGAGCGAGAAAAAAAACAACCTGGCTAACTTATGTATTTTATTGTTTTAAATGACTGGTCTTGGCTATACTGACGATATTAAACCAACAACAATGTCTGCTGGCCTGCTTTGAAGCTCAGATGTTGGAAAAGGCTGTACAGTAACCCTATGGGAAATTAATTGAGGTGTGAGACCTGAAGAGTTGCTAATTTTTCATCATAGTCACACAGATGCCTTTTCTTAAAAGCCAGTTATACACCTTGATTCAATTAATTTGTGTGTTAGTTTCAAAGTAATGATTTGTCAGACAATTGCAACTAGTTGTTGGTACAGATAAAGAATATATTTGGCAGATATTGTTTCCAGTGTATGACCATATCAGGTATTTGATATAAATTGCATAACATTATCGAGCAATTTTTGTGCAAGTGTGTATATTTTTTGACAGTTGTGTAATCATGTGATAAATAAACACATGATGTGTTCTGGTATATACATGTGCAATGTTTCAGCAGCCACATGTTCCTGTAAGGAAATATTATAGAGATAGCAGATATCTAATTTTATATATCTGATATCTCCCATATTGTTGATGTCTCAAATTTAAATTGTCAACAACTCATATTTGTATGCCATGTTGGACAGTGATCACACAAGTGATTGTTGTTGTTGTGTGTGTATCTTCCAACTCTCAAGTTTATGTTGGTGTTCTCCATATTTATTACAGAGACTAATAATGTTGATGTTCTGTTTTAGGTGGAATTTCTCTTTATTGTATAGCTGTTATCTAGTCGAAATAGGTGCAGTTCTTGAATTCTTTAAATTTTTACCGGAATAGTTACAGTTACACCTTCAATTATGTTTGTTCTACATGTGGTATTTATGTAAGGGGTTGCATTTTCAGAAAGCAGGTGACACAGACCATGTATGGGGAAATTTTCATGCAGATTGAGATAAAAATGGCAGATATATTACAGAAATACTATTGTTGATGGCGTTTCTTGTGTCTTTGTATGTTAAAGGCAGAACACCGCCAAAATTCAAGTAATACTCTGACTGGTATATCTCTTCATATTCTCTTATCTAAGCTTAGTTGGTGTTTGTTTGACATGCAGAATCTTAATGCATAGCTACTGACTGGTATACTTTCGTCTTTTATCTTGTTACCATGGATATAGGAAGAAATGATATTTGTCCTCTTCAGATTTCAGCATTTGGTCATGAAATACATATGTCTTATACCATGACATGAACTAATATTGTTTTAATCATGATCACATGATAGCAGATGACAACAGTAGATTCTGATGACAATCTCATGAAAATTGATGCTAAAATGGTGGAGTTATTACACAAATGCTACATTTTATGAAACATTTTTTCACTTTTATTTTACAGCGCGAACTTGTCGAATCCAAGAGTTACTCTCAATCACATAATCCTGAATTATTTCACTTCTAAATATGATAGAGGCATGCTTATGGTCATACTGTATAGGTACTGCACATAGCTACTAAATATTATTTTATGGATGATGTTGCTAAAAATATTTACTCTCTTCAGGTCTCACACCTCTATTATCTCCCCTGAAAGCTCACGGACCTAGAGACAAAAGGAAAACAGAAAATAATTCTATTTTTTCTCAATTTTAGGCAATTTTTAATTTGAAAAATAGGTTTTTCTTTGCTTTAGCATACATCTGCAGTGTGAAAGACAGATGATACAGAAAATCCCATGTTGATATGAGGTTTCATTCAAATTTCAGAAGTGTTTGACCTAATCACCACATATTCAGCTGGCTGGTGTATGAATTGTGTATTTTCCATAGGGGTCACATAAAAATGAGCGAGAAAAAAAACCAACCTGGCTATCTGATGTATTTTATTGTTTTAAATGACTGGTCTTGGCTATACTGATGATATTAAACCAACAACAATGTCTGCTGGCCTGCTTTGAAGCTCAGATGTTGGAAAAGGCTGTACAGTAACCCTATGGGAAATTAATTGAGGTGTGAGACCTGAAGCCTACTATACTGCTGTATATCTTTATCTTAATGTTATTATTTTTTCTCATATTTTAGTGGGAGGGCGTGTGATGCGTAGAGGATTTGCCAACAGTTCAATTCTGTTGTAACTAACAAAAATTAGAACTATATTAAATTTTAGCAAACGCAGAGACAGTCTATTGATATATATGTACATGCAAAAAAACAGTTTATCGGACAGTACACACCACATACATACCTTTTGAGTTTTGTTTACGGCTTCATGATCTCCTTTTTCTCCTGCTCCACTATAGATGTTCTACATTTTTTGAATCATTCATCTATGACACATGAATGGGTTTGCCTTTAGTTAATTAAATCCTGGAATTATTATTATTTCTCTTCAAATTATCCACGTTCATCCAACATGACAACATCCAACTGCAGTAGTTCACATTTATTGTAGCGTACTACTAAGTGAGGGTGACTTTTTTTACCGTAATCATGTTAACATAAATGCAGAAAATAATTTTAATCCAGGACGTTCTTCTGATTTACTGACATTTTATCCGGGAGTAGAAAAAAAATCGTGTTTTACTTTTTAGTGTTGGTTTTCGGTTTGGCTTATCTACATTGTAGCCGTCATTTTGAATATGTTTGTTTTGAGTTACCGTGACCATCTATTGAAACGGGTACAATATGGCCTTATTGCCTACTGACCGTTCCAAGTCGTTAAGCCTGTCTTCACCACCCTTTCTGTTGTTTTTTGTCTCTTTCATTGTATTATCAAATCCTTGTTTGCAGTACAGTGCGGACCTACGATGCCATTGCGTTCGGTCGCTGTGGTTTCTATAGGACCCTATATCTCATTTTTGCTTTGGATTATAGTGGCACTTTGAAAACGTAGAAAAGGGTGTGATCTATGTATCCTGTCATTATCAACAGTATTTAAGACTGTGATTATTTTAAATCCAGTTTAGAAACTATAGCAATTTGACAGTAACAAAACCATTTTCGTTTTAATCTTCACAGTTACTCTGCAATTTCAACCATCGATATTATAGAAGAGGTCAACACTTTTCTTTCAGAATATGCCACTTATTGACTTACTTTTTGAAAAATTTGTTTCTGTCATTCAGTATCAACTCTAACATGGCGGTTACCACTACAATGTCCGCATAACTGCACGTGCCTACAAATACGTTGTTTTAACGTCACGTATGTTTGACGCCGTCTTGACGTTGTGTGTGTTTTCATTAACAAACTGACGTTGAAACCTCGTTTTGATGTTAACAATTTTAAGGAATCTTTATTCAAGACCACTGTATGGACTTCTTTGAGAGAAGGGTCGCAAGATGTCTGGATGATCGAGACTAATTTCAAGGAGTTAATAATAAATTACACAATTTCGTAAACATATGTCCGGTCGTTAGTACACTTTCCTTCCCTTCATTTCCAAATTACAGAGTTGAAAAAGGGGATAATTCTGCTTAACCCAAACAAAGGGAGGTGGGTGCATGAGCTTTCGTCCCTCGGGTTTTCTGGGCGTACCCTAGATTGGTTTTCTCTTTAGCTGCAACTACTATGGTTGTTCAGTACGATTCTGGATACATCCTGAGATGTTTATTATTTTGTTTAGTTAGTTTCTCAGGATGTGGACTTTATTGTTAGAGAATTCCTTTTGATGGGATGTAGTTTTGTTAACACTGTCTTGTCTATTTGGGCGTTGAAGACAGGATAATAGCGAGTGTTGTGCGCATATAAAATCGATTCAAGCTAACCAGTCGGCCTTATTGCCTACTGACCGTTCCAAGTCGGTAACCCTGTCTTCACCACGATTTCTGTTGTTTTTTGTCTCTTTCATTGTATTTTCAAGTCCTTGTTTGCAGTACAGCGTGGACCTACGATGCCATTGCGCCCGGACGCTGTGGTTTCTATAGGACCCTATATCTCATTTCTTAAAACATATAAGTGTTATGTGATTTGTATCATTCAGTTCCTTGTATGATTCTTGTACGATTCTAAAAAATTTGTAAAGTTACTTTGAATGTTATCATGTAGTTATTGAGGAAAGCTTGACAAAGTCTAATATTCTAATGGGGCAGTCCTCAGTTTTGCACGAATGTCCATGGTGTAAATCAGAAAGAGATCAACTAAGCATCTTTTAGGTGCATGGATGGTATTAATAATAATTATGAAGTGCGTGTTTGCTTCTTTTTTCAGTTTTAATAAATTCATTTTGATACATTGAAATATGCCTTCTTTGGGCTATATATAGAAAAATGCGAAATTATCAAAAACTTTCAAGAACTAACAAAATTGGCTGATTTGGCCTCACGGGTTCATCAGTTTGCTGGACATGGAATAATGACAGTTAATAGCATGTCCACCACCATATGCATGCCATCTTCGGGATTGTTAAAATTATGTACTATTGATTTTATGAATATTGAGTTCTGCTCAACCCGAGGCTAGGGGGCGTCAACGGTAGCAAGCATATTTCACTACCGTCTCAATCAGACCGAGACTGCAATATTTCGTATTTGTCGTGTTCTGCCGTTTCCGAAGGTCCACTCTCATACTCTTTTGGAATAACTTCTTAAAAAGCCGATGAAAGTATGTCAAATTTAGCATTTCCTGGTATGCGAGAGCATGGTGAGTGCAGAAATGACCCTGATATGCGGATGAATTGTTTTTATTGTTATTTATTGACATTTGATATATTGGTAAAATTGCATTTTAAGCTTGTTTTGAGGTGGGTAATCTTAAAGAAATGAGGCAAAAACTGTAAAGCAAATGCTTGTTGGTACTTTTATTTGGTATGAAAACATGTAATGGTCTTCAAAGAAATGTATGATCCAGTGATAGTTTGATTTATTTTGCTCCAGGATTCAGGCTAAGGGCTTGTCATGGGTTTTATTGTTGAGAATTGGACATTAAACTGTGGAATGCCCCCTAAGATGGAAAAAGAAAATGGCCACCAGGTGGCAATATTGGATATATTTCTTGAATAAATTTAAAGCCGTTAATTCATTAATTTCATTCAAATAATTAGGTTGTTAATCCACTATAGAAATTTAAAAATATCGGACAGGGAAAGCAGCATTCAAGGACGACAGTCAACCACAAAACACAAAAACAAACACGCAAACAGACAAACAAGAATGCAAAAGTAATAAAAATGCAAACGACATCACAAACACAAAAGGCAACAAAGGCAACAAGTCAGTGGCAACAAAGGCCACTGGGCGTTTAAACCGGTTCTAGGGTGCACCAAACCTCACACTTACCCTACAGTCATCCCATTAGAACAGGACAGTGTAAATAAAGAAATCCGGTCGATTGGTCGGCAGGTCTTTTGGTCGATCTGTTCAACACCTTTACCGCACCATTTCTCCATAATCCTTAATGGATTGTCACGAAATTCTATGAGAAGCATCCGTTTGAAGTGGAGATGTGCATAACATCGTCTCGTTCATGTTTGATAATTTGTGACGGCGTTATGGTCCTTTGAATATTTTCACAAAATAATCTTGTCCACGCTATTTCTCCATAACCAATTCATGGGTTTTCACGAAACATTAACTTCGTAAAACCTTTGCAAAACTTTACTATCGTAACCCTCATCTTCTTTCCAAATATAAAAGTAATTTAAAAACTATCACAACCTGACTTCTATGGTGATGTGATTTACAAACTTCGTAAGATTCTTAGTCAAGATCAAGTTCATACTATCTTTGCTAAACTTGTTAAAAGCTTTATCAAAAGAGGTTATGACCCTATCATTTTGCAACTTACTGCATGCTTGGTGGTGGACCCATTTACAGTTCGCCACTATGCTTTCAAATTGTAATTGTACGATGACCGGACAGGCTTTGGACCCTATGATGACATCTACCTAAAACCCAAAAGGACGGTGACGTTTGCTGTTTGTCTGCGGTCTTGTCGTGCCCACAGTGGTTTATTCTCTTGTTGCTCTGGCTTCTGCCAAGTCATCGAATACCTTGTGTTTGTGAAATCTTATTTGACCTTTCATTCATCTTTAAATTGTTCTTTGTTTCTGGGTGTGTTTGTGATTGACTGTCGTCCTTGAATGCTGCTTTTCCTGTTCGATTTTTATATCTATATTTATTAGAAGCATCAGTATGTAGTGTAAATGTGCATCACATCGTCTCGTTTCGGTTCAATGATTTTTAACGGAGTTATAGGCCTTTCCACATTTTCACACAAAACATATTGTCCGCACTATTGCTCCATAACTCCTACATTGATTTTCACGAAACTTTATGAGAAATATTAGCATGAAGTGGAAATGAGTTTTGATGGAGTTATGGACCTTTGAACATGTTCACTCACAAATCTTGTCCGCACTATTTCTCCATAACTCCTGTATGGATCTTCACCGAACGTTGTGAGAAGCATCAGTATGAAGTGTAGCTGCACAAATTCCGTGGGTTATGCGTTTGCAGGGGTATTAATCACCTTCACTGATATTCTAGTTCTGCTTACACCATATCGGTTCATTGTATGATTCATTTAGATAGTTGCATGATTCTAAAGATATTTGCGAAGTTACACTGAATTCAATTAAGTAGTTATTGACACCGATGCTCTTGTATTGCTTCACATATTTATGAAGAAATTGTCTCTCGGACATTAATTTCGTTATTTTTTACTACTCTAAGGGGCATAACTCTGTCGTTACTCAGTCGAAGGGGATAACTGTCCAACTTTTGTGCCCATATACAATTTTGCCAAGTTTGGAGAACTGGATTTCAATAAAACCAATTTAAGAGTCCGGACAACATTAATTTCGGGATTTTTTACTATTTCAAGAGGCATAACTCTGGAATTACTGGGGCGATGGTGCCAATTATCGAACTTGGCCGAGACATTTTTTCCCATATACAATTTGACCAAGTTGGAGAAGATTGGAAAAGAATTACTGAAGTTAGAGTCCGGACAACATCCATTTCGTAAACATTTTTATTCTAAGGTGCATAACTTTGGAGTTATTAAGGCGATGGGCCGATTATCGAACTTGGCCAAAACATTGTGCCCGTATACATATTGACCTAGTTCGGAAAATATTGGATAACTACCCAAGTAAGAGTCTGGACACCGTTAATTTCATGTTTTTTTACTTTCCAAGGGGCATAATTCTGGAATTACTAAGACGATGGTGCAAGTTATCGAGTTTAAAGAAGATTCGATAACAATTACCGAAGTTAGAGTCCGGGCAACATTTTCGACAAAGACTCTCAGACGGACGCACGCACGTCCGTACGGATAGAGTTACCCTATAGTGCTTTTCCACCATTCTTCGAATGACGGGGACAGAAACATTCTAACAGTTTTAAATGGACATAGACAATAGCCACGGGGTGGCCATATTGGATCTGAACGAGGAAAAAAAAAATAATCCTAAATACTGTTAATGCACAGTTCATAATTCATGTACATATCCCAAAGTTTTAATCCACAAATTAATGATCTAGCTGTATAGGATAGAAGCAATTGGTCGAACGAAGAAAACACAACAGGACTCGAGCATATGCCACTCATTGCCCTTAGTACACAAGCTATGTTTTATAAACTTATCTCAAGAAATATAAAAAGATCAAGGCGGTAATTGTTGAATTTTATAAAACATATTCGAGGTCGTTAATCCACTATCGCTCGACTTACACATTTGTGTCAACCAGTGTCTTTTATAATACTAAACACAATACTACTAAGTAACATTGAATTCCATCAAGTAGTTATTGAGAAAAGTGTAACAAAAAAATTCTAAACGTTGAAGATAGAAAAAGAAAGAGGGGGACACATCTTTTAAAGCATATCGGAGTTATTTGATTTGTATCAGTAAGTTCCATTCATGATTCTAAAGACATCGAATACTATCAAGAAGTATTTGAGAAAAGTTTTTTCTAAAATGGGAAAGAACGATTTATTGGATCCTAGCGAGCAAACCTGGGACAAAGGATCCTATATATACACAGCAATCAAACGCAATGGCACCGTAGGTCTGCACTGCACCATAAACCGAAACATGAGCGTATATAAAACGTCAATGAAAAGGACAATACCTGACATAAAGAGTGAAGACAGGGTTACCGATTTGGAGCGGTCAGTAGGCAATAAAGCCTACAGATTGTCTTAAATCGATTTTATGCGTACACGGCCTCGATATAAACCTGTCTTAGCGCCCAAATTGACAAAATAGTGTAAATACAATTGCATCCCATCAAAGGAAATCCCTAAAAATAAAATCCAATAACAGAGAAATTAGAAACAATACATTTAAATGTTGTTGTAACGATATATAAAAAGAAATATAAAAAGATCGGACAGGGAAAGTAACATTCAAGGAGGACAGTCAACCACAAAACACAGAAACAAACAGGTAAACAGACAAACAAGAAGGCAAAAGTAATAATAAATGCAAAAGCGACACAAACACAAACACAAAATGATTGACAATAGGGCAACCGCCTTGGAACGGTCAGTGGCAAAGTAGGCAAAGTAGGCCACTGGGGGTTTAAACCGGTTCTAGGGTGCACCAAACCTCACACTTACCGTACCGTCATCCCATTAAAACAGGACAGTGTAAATAAAGAAATCCCCGCCATGATCTAATCTCTAACCAACAAGGCAGCATCAATAGGCAATATAAGTAAAACACAAATTTGCTCGTGTAAATATAATACAAAAAACAATAGCCTAAAAAGCCACAATGAAGGTACTCAGTGACTTGGCAGAAGCCAGAGCAGTAAGAGAATAAATCGTTAAGGGCACGACAAGAAAGATCATAGAGAAACATCAAACGCCACCGTCCCAATGGGCTTTAGGTAGGCGTCATCATAGGGTCCACAGTCTGTCCGGTCATCGTACAATTAAAGAGGAAAGCATAGTGGCGAAATTGGATATTGTATTTGTGAAAAAAAGGAAAGAATTTATTAGATAAAATAAATAATAAATATTATATATTGCTTATTTTGCTGACGTTTTTTGTTTGTTTTGTTTTTTTGATAATCTATTTCGACTCCTCAGCGAGACTCATCAGGTGGTGGCCCATGTAACATTTACCAAGTATTGCATAGACAGATATCCCCACTATAGATTATACAGATTATTTCACTGTAATATAGTTATAACTCTAATATTAATGTATTCTTGTATTTCACAACCTGAATTTACGGGTTTTTAAGACCGAGCCAGAGGTGGTTTATGAATTTTTTTATAATTAGTAATATGATAATTGTATCTCACAACCTGAACTTATAGGCCTTGAGCCAAGACCCAAAATGTTCGATATTGTTACCAACTCAAGGGACAAATTTTACCATCACTTTTTGAAAAAAGCAATGTAAATAGATTACATTTTTCCATGATAGCAATCTGGAAAAGGTAGCTTATATAAAAAAAAATCGAACATTAATAGGTTATCATTGTAGCGCTTTCATATAATATTTTGATGTTCATTTTTGAATGTCATGCTTGTGTGCATAATTATTGATGTACTTTGGAAAGATGCACTTAAGTTTACAAGTCATGGATTACATAAAGCGTAAATAAGCTCTTTTTTAGCACTGAATTCAGTTTAAAATCTCTATTTTGCTACAAATTAGAAGTCAATTTACTCCACCCACTATTGACAATATATGTGTCAACCCTTTTTGTGTTTGTGATGTCGTTTGCATTTATTATTGCTTTTGCCTTCTTGTTTGTCTGTTTGCGTGTTTGTTTCTGTGTTTTGAGGTTTACTGTCCTCCTTGAATGCCACTTTCCCTGTCCGATCTTTTTATATTCCTTGTAAGAATCAGTAATTCACAATCTTGCCACATGATTTAAATAATATTATAGTATGAATAAGGGATAGTTATGATATATTGATGAAATTAAGTACTAAGCAATGTTCATGGCATTGCACATGTGTTCAGTAAGCCTGATCAGTTGACTGGAAGTATAAGCCTTCCTCAAAGTAAATGCAACATAAATAGTATTAACATGTTCTGATATATATATCTATTGCACAGACGACACATAGTCCAACGGATTCTAGATAAAGGAAATGTGCGGTTTAACGTGTTTGTTTTAACAAAAGTATTTTTTAGGTGTATGCGTCATGGCAATACTTATTATGATTATACATTTGGATTATGTATTACACATTACATATTGCAACGGAAATTCTTTAAAGTTGTCTATTTTAATACTTTTTAATTACAATTTAAGCATGTTTTAAGTATTTTTACACCTGAATTACCAAACCCATATACAACACAATGAAATGTAAAAATAGTAGTATGTGCATTTCACGAACCATTTTTGTGTTACTGAAAAAAGAATCGACGAAGATGAATTGATTTGAATTTGCGGTTCTACGGCGCACCAACACTAACATGTTATATGGCGCCAACAGGAATGAACATTCGACCCGGCTCACTCTTCATTAACATCTGGATAAAAAATTGCAGAATGCGCCTAGAACCTTCTTACCTGCAGAACTGCATAGTTGCTCCAGATTCTCTAGTAATCACTCCATTTGCCGCTGGAGCCACGATCACTGCCACAACTGAAGTAGCACCTGAAACAATATGGATTTCATGATGAAAATAATGAACAAATATGACAAAATTAACATGAATTCGGGAAAATTTTACCCCTATGCCTGGATATGCAGTGGTCATATTCTTGCCTGGGAACCACACGGCGTCGACGAAGAAATATATTTAGGGTGATACCCAGATCACTGTACTAACTACTTACCATGGCAACTATTTGTTAGTATTGGTGCAGTTGTTATAATATCACCTGCTAAGGATTTGTATCTAAACATAGGTTGTGATGTTCTCCGTACTTGATTTAGAGTATGGAATTAACCTAGGATAGTAAGCATCAACCCTACTTTTGCGCATGCGCATGCAAGTGAAATGATTATTACCTACAAAAGAAGATGTATTGCCAATGGGGGTGAGGGGGGGATATATAGGCACTTAGGAACCTGCCCTACTGACGAATAGACACCTATGTTTCATTAACATGATGGGAGAAAAAAACAAGCGATACACGGGATCGCCTGGTTTACGTCCCAATCCGACGGACGAGGATAAAAATGTCTTGCCCAAGAACACACTGACAAAATTCACTGGCTCCGGTGAGGCTTGAACCAGGGTTCTCTGAATTTGAAGTCCACCGTGATATCCACTGCATCAACAGGCTGTATGCGCTCAAGCAGGATGACTGCATTAAAATACATACAACTAAAATGTTAATCCGTCTTAAAGGTTATATACAAGAAGCTGGGTTCACAACGGTCTCTATTAGTTAGCATGAAGTTCATGTATGTCGAGTTGCAATATGCCTGCATGCGTTATATATGCCCAGCTCATTGCTGTTTTGATAAACTTGGCAAATAATGCCTTGGGATAAAACAGGACAATTAGGAATACTCGGTACATATTATCTGATTTAAATAATATAACCTAATGTGACAATATAACATATATATAAGATATAAAAAATTAAACGCTTCCAGGAAAGAATCAGTACCCAGTGCATCGAGATAGATTGCATGTAGTGATCACTGTAAGTTTACTGATGTTTAATCTAAAAGCTATATCCGACATACAGGTGCTACTGCAATTAAAGTAGCTATCCCGCCAACAACAGCCACAGTGTACAACATATGTACATCGATTATAAACCTACTGACCACGAGGTATATACATAACTTACATCATTTGGGAATCAAAACTCTATAGATACAATAAAAAAAGCTTTAACCAGCCAGACAAAAAAAATGGATAATTCATTTTACACTTATTCAATTACGGATATTACAAAAACCCATGAATAAACATACACTTTTAAGCAATACATATGCATTATTATATGAGATCAACACCAGGATGGAATTTTGATAAACTGTTTCTGTAGTGTTATTTTGTCGTAATTTGGCGGGTTATTTTAAAATTTGTATAACAAACACCTAAAATTCAACAGTTAAACCGTAAAATGCCTTTTCTTTTTCTTTCTGTTTTTTTTTGCAATTTGTCGAAAATGCAGTGGTCTACCTTGTGATTTAAGTTCGTGGATTTATTCAATATGCAATTTGTAAAAATGGTTAAGTCTTCATAATACCTTATCAAAAGTCACATTCTCTATATATTTCAGTTCGCTTAAAACTTTTGAACTGATTTTATGAAAAATGTACAACTTCAAGCCATAAACAAGAAACCCACTCGCCTTGTCTCAAAGTGCTCTCATGTTTTAAGAAACAACAACAATTTCTTTATATAAATCTGTAAAACTGTGACTTCCGTAGTGGCCATATTTGACCCCATTGTCGCCATTTGAACAAACTAGGTAGAGGATCACAAGCTTATGGTACATGTAGTAGTAGTAGTATAAGTTTTTATTTACCCTCGCCGTCTTGAAACTAGTCATTTTGGCGAGCTTTTTTGTTGAAGCATAACGTATCTCGTCAAAGTAGTTTACTGTAGAAGGCATCAGCAGAGCTGTTGACGAGTAGAAATCCATCACAGATAGCCTGTAGAAGATTATGTTATCCAAGAAGATTAGAGTTGAATTGAAGATTTCGACAAATGGGATGACTGCAAAGATGGTAAGAAGGTCAATCCCATGTACGGCTCGAAAGATGATAAGTAGCTTTCCGCCAATCAGAAGGCTCCACGCGTCTGTAGAAGGAACCCATCTAGGTCGATCCAGCTGTTTTGTTCTGTTGGTACTGGCTCCTCCGTTACTCACTGATATAACTGAACTTATATCAGAGAGTATCTCGCAGGGTTATTCCAATATATGTGCATTTTGGGGGTTCTGCTGAAAAAAATTACAGCACAACGGCTTAAAATGCATATATAATAAATCACCATAAAATGGTGATTTACTTGATTTATTAAAACTTTTTTAGAATAGGGGTAGTGAAGATTGCAAGTTTTTTTTTTTTTATAGTTATCAAAATTACAAAAATATTGCTTTTTTTAGTAATATAATTATAAAATGTTTATTTAATACAAAACAAATTTGTTGATTTGTTATTTAAATTTTACTCAAATTAACAATTTTCCGACCTTGAATACAAAGGTGGTGGATCTAGTCATACACATTACTAAAACAATTCATGACACACTTTTTAGACTTTTTTGTAAGGTTGCCATTGCTTCCTTTCTTCCCTGCTCCATTAGTTCTTTTTTTTGAACTTCAATAATTTCAAGTTTCTTTTGTTTGATGTCCTGTTTCAAATTATAGTATCTCTCCAGTTCATCCAGAACCATCTTGAACTCTTGCTCAGATATTTGTGCATCACTCAACGCTTTTGATATTAACTGCTTTATACTATTTAACTTAGACTCTGCCAAAGTTTTTATTTCATGATGTTTTTGAGCTTTTGCATTAAGCTTGCGTCTGATAAAATTAATACAAACACCTGTAGCTCCACATGCTATTGCTGCTATTTCCAAAGGTAACAAAACTGGAACAACAAATCCAATCCCAGCCATAATAACACCTGCAGATATTAAGGTAGTGTCAATTCCATCTGTAATATTAATACCACGTTTATATTTTTTATAAAGAGACTGACGTATATTTTGTTCTGTAATTAACTTTCGTTCAATCTCTGAAATTTTTTGTAATCTATAATTTTGTCCGTCTTCCACTGGCAACTCAGGATATATACTTGGTGCTGTCGGTTGCTTCATTTTTTTATTTAATAATAAAAAAATTAATTAATTCAATTAATAATGATGCCACCGTATTTACAGCGGTAGCGTTGGCAGTCTTTGCATACAAAGTTAATAACAGAACTAGCACCAATATCTAAAGGACTATCAAAGTTATCGTGGTTGCGTGGAATTATGTGAAGCGTTATACCATAATTTGGATGTTCAACACCATTAACAGAAACTACTACAGATACGTCACCAATTAATCGGTCACTTGCTAAACCTATTCCCATAATCCGTCAACGGCGTGTCATTACATACCCCACATTTGTTTCTGCTCCACCGCTACCAAATGAGAGTACTATATTCATTGCAATTGGGCCCTTAGCCTCCGCAAATATTGTCAATGCATATTTATATGTCTTGCGTCTAAAAGTGTCATGCCGTAAAAATAAAAAATCAGCTTGATGCACTCCATTCTTAGCAGAAACATCTAACCTGGGTCTAACTGTTTTTTTTGGTGCGGGTAAATAAATCTGCCACACAGCTTGTTTCTTCAAAAATTCTAATGTTGTTTTTTACTGACACCTGCCTCTTTTGCCAATTTTTTAACTGCTGAGTAACCTTTCCAAAATCTTTTTGGACTGTAATAAATCTTTTCCATTTTTTCTACTAAAGATTAAAATTTATATAACTATAAAAGAAAAAATGGATATCACAACTGCACGATTTGATGAACTGCTTGAAGAGCAAAATCAATATAGCACAAAGAAATGGACAGACTTGGAAATAAATAAAATATACACTATTACAGATACAAAAATACTGGATATTGAATATGGTCCATCCATGGTATTGACATTATTAGACAACGGTGAAGTATGGGCGCCTGATCATCTTAAAAATAAAATAGAAAAGAGTGCCAAACCACCATATTATATCCGACCACTTGGATTGAAACCATGTAAAAACAACAAAAAAATAGGTATCATGCATATGACTTAGTCTTTCCAAAGCAATTATAGTTTTTAACTTTTTTTTTATGAAATCAATTTATACGCCACAAATCTAGTTGCAGCCATGCCCACCACAATAAACGTAATTTCTCTATTCTGTTGATCCGGAGATGGTGTATAAAAATCACTCAACTTAGGCTCCGGTTCCAAAAGCAAATGTTTCCCAGTTATATAATAATACTGCTTCATAGCCTGGTCTACATTATCAAAAGTCTGCTCTGCATGATGCTCCTTTTGCAGTTGCTTATTAATAAAATCTGATCTCTCTGGGGTTTTTTATTCCACTCCGCTTGTGCTGCTTCCAATTGTTCCACTGCTTTGTCATGCCTTTGTCTTTCCTCATCTGAATGACTTCCCATTTTTGAAAATAAATAATTTGAACCGCTAAACGCCAATGCATTTGTTAATGCGCCACCTATCATCATTGCTACTGCACTTGCCATTTTTTATATATATTTTTTTTAAATTATTTCATAATATCCGCAGGAATAATACCTTGCTTAATCAGCATATCCTTTGTAGCCATTGCTAACATTATATCTACAGACAGCATCCCAACATCTGTCATATTAAAATCTACTTTAGGGGCTGGTCTTTTTAGTAGTTTTTTTCTCAGAATATCCAACAGTTAGAAGTGTTTCCACTCCAGCGTGATACACCATATTTACAATTTGTTTTCCGTCAAAACTTGTTGCCATTTTCTTTATAGGATTATTTTTTTTAAATAAATTATTAAAAATCAAACGGGTCTTTTGGTGCAACATGAACAGCAACAGGTTGCACAGCTATTGGTTGCGTAGCAAATTTCTTGTTATAAATATACAAACCCAACCCAGCAATGACTACTAAAACCACACACGGTGGAATATAATTTTTGTATACGTTTATTTTGATTTTTGGTTCCTCTTTACCTATTGTTATTTTTGTTATTTCATTTGCATCTTGCTTTGCATCTTGCTTTGCATCTTGCTTTGCATCTTGCTTTGCAGCATCTTGCTTTACAGCATCTTGTGCATCCTGAAGCAAACGCTTTGCCTTTCTTGCCGCTGCTCCTTTTTTCCCAGCTTCTAATCATTTTGGATTTTTTACTTTTTGTTGTTCAACAGGTTGTGTAACAACCTCAACAGGTATAACTTCACTCTCTTGGTTCTCCATTTATATTATCTATATTTTTATTTTTATTAAAATCAATATGTCTAACAATTGTCAGTATTGCTGTAAATGGCGCTAAGCACATTCCATACCTGTAATACAACTCACAACAAGCACTTGTTAAAGCATGATTAATGAATGGGTCTTCCTCCAAATCTTCTATCAGTTTTGGTGGATTGAATACATTAACATATTTTGATACTCCCATCACATACAAGTTAATAAAAGAATTGCCTAAAGTCTTGGTCATACTTGCCCCAAGCCGTGCTTCATATCTGCAGTAAAGTTTGTTAATTTCATCCGGTGGCATGCCATCTATATTCGTGAGTTGTATGTCTTTACCCAAATATTGACGGCTACTACCGCCAGCCACTATGGCTGATAATCTTTCTTTTTTTGTTTCTTGTTTTTTTGATTCATCACGTTCCGTGAAACCTTCCGATATATCTTGTAATAGTTCTTCCGCATTCATTTTTATATTAATAATTTTATTTTTTATCTTGAAATAAATATAAAACACAAAACAACCAGCTGCGATATTCATGCAACTAGTAATTGTTAGTATTGTTAATAGCTTTGTTATTAATATTGCTATTTTTTTATTAGCATTGTTAATTTGCTGCAAACATTGCTATTGACATTGCTACTTTACTATGAGCAATGCTATAAGCATTACTAATTTACTATGAGCAATGCTATAAGCATTACTATATTTCCTGATATTTCCATTATATTTTCATGTTAGTATTGCTATTAAATTGAAAGCTATCCAAAAACCTAAGTTGTCCTATGCTAAATGATATGTATTTTTCAGCATTGTTTGGGATGCATGTAATATTACCTGACACTTTATGTATTTTTTGCATGATGAGATGACTATCATATCCTTTGAGGTTATGAAATTCATCAGGGATGATTGTTTCATTTGGTTTTATTTTCAGTTTCAGGTTACAGTTTGTGTGTGCTGCACCTCAATATTCACCTGTAAAATGACAGTGGTCTCTTACTTTGCCGTTTTTACCGCATTTCCTACCTATTTCATTCTCGCATATCCAACATTGTGTTGCTTTTTCATGATCTTTCTCATTTTGTTGTGTCATGATTAATGGTTTTTGGTGAGCAAATATTTTATTAATGTTGCTCTTCTCACGTTCCAAGTGATTTAAAAACTTTTCAACAGCATCTTCACCTCTGTAAATAACAGGTTCTTCAGCTTTGCCATCATATCTGACAACCTGGTATCCAAAACCACAAGCTTCGTGTACATTTTGAATTTCAGATTTCTTTCCAAATTTGATTGATTGCGGTTTGATTATACTCTCAAAATCAGCATATATTGCATAAGGCACATGCATCTGATTTTGATGATTTTTAAATTTTATGTGATTTTTACCTTCTTGCGGCATTTCTATTCTGCAAGAATTTTTGTTGATACCATCACAGTCTTCTTTGTGTTTGGCAAGTAGTCCTTTTCCAGAAAAGCCGTGAAGGCAACGATCGCAGAAGTGAGTTTGACCTTTGTGTTCGTTTTGGTCACAGAGTAGCCTATTCAGATTTTTAATCCAGCAATAGTGATATTTTGTTATTTTTGCTGGTTTGTCCGGATAATCATCAGGGTCATAGTTGTCATCTATGATGCCTTCTTCATTATTTGGATCATCTTCATTCTCTGATTCTTCTTCAACCTCAATGTCTTCAGATATTAAGAGCAGATCAATTCGTTCAATATCTTTTGGTTGTTCTGATATTTTATATGGAAAAACAGTTACCTTTTTATTTTGTCCTGTTGTGATATATCCATAAACGTTGATAGCAAGACTGTTTTGTTTTTCTACTTTGGAAATTTGAGAAATTGGAGTGGGAAAGTCAATACCATCCATATTCAACTTACCCATGTGCGTTTTATAACTAGATATCCTATTTGGATTATTTTTATCAGGCCACAAAGCAGACACCAATGCCACTTTCAAGCACTTATTATCTTCATTCTTTACATTGATTATTGCTTTCTTATTAGCTACTGCTTTAGGCAAAGGAATATATGAAGAACCTTTTAACGGCTCGTACTTTGCAATATTTAAGTAAAACGTTACACAGTGATCAATTTCTAATCCGGATGCTGTGTTTGTAAATATTTCAAGGCTCTCTTGTATATTTGCAGATGATTCATCGTAAAACTCATTTATTTTTTCAGAGTTTAAGATTGCATTTTGTTTGCTGTGTAATACTGCTGTGGTGTATTTTTTGGTAGCACCATCATCTTTGAATAGATTTACAGTGAGACCTAATTGAAACTTTAATCCATTCATCTCTGTTATCTCCTTGCTGATTTGTTTTGTGATAATGGATTTCTTATCACGAAATACTTTGTATTTCTCGACAGATATCTCGTATGCTTTGAAATAGACACATATTGGTTTGTCAACCAGTTTTAATTTTCTATCTTGAAAAACTTGTTTTAGTTTACTGATAACATTTTCTTGTAATTTAGCATATTTCTGCTTTTGTTCATTTATAACATTTTCTTGTAATTTATCATATTTCTGCTTTTCTCGTTTACGTTGTTTTTTAGCACGTCGTCTCTTCAGTAAATTTTCTAATGTTTGAGATTTAACCTCTTTTAAAGTTTCCGTTGGAATTTCACGGGGTTTGATTGTAGTACGAGTGGTTGGTAATTTAAAATCGGGAATTCAGGAATTTCATAATAAATTTGTTTAAGTTCCTGCAGATAAAGCAGCTAATAATGTAATTATTGTTTGACGCCTACATTACGTCAATGTTTTATCTCTGAAACTCGGCAGCACCAATTCGTATACTCCAGTTAATTCTACCGAGGATGATGTTGTTTCCGCACATATCACTCGGTGCACTACTTTCAAGGCTGATGTAAACGATAAGCAAAATAAACTGCCTACTATGTACTGGATTCCTAAATTACATAAAAATCCATATAAGGCTCGCTTTATTTCGAATTCTAGTGCCTGCACCACAACAAACATCTCCAAACTTTTAACTTCTTGTCTTACTGCCGTTAAAGATCAAGTTAAACTGTATTGTGATAAAACTTATGAAAACTCTGGGATTAATTTATTTTGGTCTATAAACAAGAAAAGGTATAACACATATATTATACCATGGGAAGTACGGACTGCATGTAGATGTTCTGGATCAGGGATCGTTTTGATAGTGAAGGTCACCGGCACCTTGACCTTTAAATGAATAAGGATAAGGGTCATGTACTGGTCATGAGCAACCATTCATCTTTTCAAGTTGGAGGACCTAGATCCATCAAGTTTGTAGTTGTTGATAGGACATCGTACTGATAGTGAAGGGCACCGCAACCTTGACCTTCGACCTAGTGACCGGAAAATAACAGGAGGTCATTGACCTTGAAGCTCTACTGATTGATTTTGATTTCAGGAAGTAGTCGATAAAAACTTGCTTTTTGAAAATCTGTTTTCAGCTGTAGCGGCCATCTTGAATTTCTGGCCGACCTGAAATTTTGCTTGGATCAATTAGACATCAAGAGCAGCTTTCCTGTGAAGTTTCATGAAAATCCGTCAAGTAGTTTCAGAGTAGTAGTCGCTACAAGTTTTCATTATATAACTCTATGTAAACAAAGATGGCCGCTGACAGCCATGTTTAACATTGAATCAAAATGATGTTCGACTCCTATAACCATCATGCCATGCTGATCATTTTAGAAAAAGTCCCATATCAATATCTCTTATAGTTTTCAAGAAGTAGTCGCTACAAACTTATTTTTTAAAAATCTATTTTTACCCATGGCGGTCATCTTGAATTTCCGGCCGACCTGAAATTTTCCTAAGATCATTTAGACATAATGAGCAACATTCATGTGAAGTTTCATGAAAATCCATCAAGTAGTTTCAGAGGAGTAGTCGATACAAGTTTTCATGATACAACTCTATGTAAACAAAGATGGCCACTGGTAGCCATGTTTAACGTCGAATCAAAATACTGTTCATGTCATGCTGATCATTTTAGAAAAAGTCACATATCAATATCACTTATAGTTTTCAAGAAGAAGTCACTACAAACTTATGTTTTTTAAATCTATTTTTAACTGTGGCAGCCATCTTTAATTTCTGGCCGATCTGAAATTTTGCTAGGATCAATTAGACATAAAGAGCAACATTCCTGTGAAGTTTCATGAAAATCCGTTTAGTAGTTTCAGAGGAGTAGTGGCTACAAGTTTTCATTATATAAATCTATGTAAACAAAGATGGCCACTGACAGCCATGTTTAACATCGAATCAGAACGATTTTTGACAAGGACCAACATCACGTCATGCTGTATCATTTTCAGAAAAAGTCCCATATCAATATCACTTATAGTTTTCAAGAAGTAGTCGCTACAAACTTGTATTTTGAAAATATATGTTTAGCCATGGCGGCCATCTTGAATTTCCGGCTGACCTGAAATTTTCCTAGGATCAATTAGACATCAAGAGCAACACTGGCAGCCATGTTTAAAGTCGAATCAAAATAATGTTCTACTCGGATAACCATCATGTCATGCTAATAATTTTAAAAGAAGTCCCATATCAATATCTCTTATAGTTTTCAAGAAGTAGTCGCTACAAACTTATTTTTTAAAAATCTATTTTTAGACGTGGTGGCCATCTTGAATTTTAAGTCGACCTAAAATTTTGCTTGGATGAATTAGACATCATGAAGTGCAACATTGTTGTGAAGTTTCATGGAAATCCCTCAAGTAGTTGCAGAGGAGTAGTCGCTTTAAGTTTTCATTATATAACTCTATGTAAACAAAGATGGCCGCTGGCAGCCATGTTTAAAGTCAAATCAAAACGATTTTTGACAAGGACCAACAGCATGTCATGCTTGTCATTTTAGAAAAAGTCCCATATCAAGCAATATGTCTTATAGTTGTCAAGAAGTAGTCGCTACAAACTTATTTTTTAAAAATCTATTTTTAGCCCAGATGGCCATCTTGAATTTCCGGCCGACCTGAGATTTTGCTAGGATCAATAAGACATCAAGAGCAACATTCCTGAAAAGTTTCAAAAAAATCCGCCAAGTAGTTTTAGAGGGGTAGTCGCTACAAGTTTTTACTATATAACTCTATGTAAACAAAGATGGCCACTGGCAGCCATGTTTAACGTCGAATCAAAACGGTTTTTGACTAGGACCAACATCATGTCAAGCTGATCATTTTAGAAAAAGTCCCATATCAATATCACTTATAGTTTTCAAGAAGTAGTCGCTACAAACTTGTATTTTAAAAATATATTTTTTGCTTTGGCGGCCATCTTGGATTTCACATCAACATGGCATAAGCTCTGCTGATCTCTGATTTGTGGAGCTAAGAACAGGTTATCTACTGGTCATAACCAACCATCCTTTCAAGCTTGAGGACCGTAGGACCAACCGTTGTGTAGTTATTGATCGGACATCTTTAGATAGCTAATGTGACCCTGACCTTGAACTTTGATGTATGGACCCCAAAATGAATAGGTGTCATCTAGTTGTAATGGTAAAGCGTTCTTCCAAGTTTGGGGGCCCTATGTTGAACCATTCTGTAGTTATTGATCGGACATCGTTTCGATAGTTAATGTCAACACGACCTTGACCTTTGACCTAGTGACTCCAAAATCAATAGGGGCCATCAACTGGTCATGAGCAACCATCCGTCTAAGTTTTGGTACCCTTCTGCCAGCCATTCTGTAGTTATTGATCGGACACCGTTTGGATAGTCAATGTTAGCCCGGTTGTGACATTTGACCTGGTGACACCAAAATCAATAGTGGTCAAAATGAACATGGCGCCCCGACCACACTTTGTTGTGGGGAGCAATAATGTAATAATTGAAGGGCACTGGCTTAGTCGTTGCTGGAGTGATTTACGGAAGAATAACCGTGTGACAACCTGCCGTAAGGATGAGTATTACTACCTAGATTTAACGGTCATGATTGAATAATTGGTAGGGAACTGAAGAAGTGAAGGGACACTACAAAATCTGAAATGAAGATTCCTGTGCATCCCTTTAAGTGGGGTGCATGAGATGTTGTAGATTTGGAGGAAAGTGACAAATGAAAATAGGTATTTTGTTGAAAAATATGTTTAATATACAAAAACAACATTACTGATGTGGAAAATAATAATTGTATGTACAACTCAGTGTGTCAGGTCCCTGCCAAGACTTGAACTTGAATCTCTTTTCTCGAAAGAAAAGTGTGTTTCCTTACACTACAGAGATCGCCCAGACATCACAGAAAGAGTGTACAAAACTAAGCGAAATTAATAAAGATGTAGATCAAAAGAATGTCAAACTAAAACTAGAAAGTGTTATTGTCCATGGGACAAAAACGTATGGCTCCCTCATTGCCCGAACAGACATAATTGAAGACTCTAGGTCCAACCATTCTCATTGATCTGAGATCGTTTTGATATTCAATATCCCTATGACTGTATCTACAACCTGAATCAGTAATATTTATTGGTCAACCATCCTTCCAAGTTTGAGGACCCTAGGTCCAACCATTCTCTAGTTATTGATTGGACATTGTTTTGTTATTGATTGGGGATAGTTTTGATATCAATAGGGGTAATGTTCTGGTCATGACCAACCATCCTTCCAAGTTTGAGGACCCTAGGTCCAACCATTCTGTAGTTATTGATCGGACATCGTTTTGATAGTCAATGTCATCGCTACCTTGACCTTTAACCTAGTGACCCCAAAATCAATAGGGGTCATCTGCTGGTCATGACCAACCATCCTTACAAGTTTGAGAACCCTAGGTCCAACCATTCTCTAGTTATTGATCAGACATCGTTTGATAGTCAATGTCACCGCGACCTTGACCTAGTGAATATCGATTTGATAGTCACTGTCACCACGATCTTGACCTTTACCTAGTGACCCCAAAATCAATAGGGGTCATCTACTGGTCATGACCAACCATCCTTCCCAGTTTGAGGACCCTAGGTCTAACCATTGTGTAGTAATTGATCGGATATCGTTTTGATAGTCAATGTCACTGCGACCTTGACCTTTGACCTAGTGACTCCAAAATCAATAGGGGTCATCTACTGGTCATGACCAACCATCCTTCTAAGTTTGAGGACCCTAGGTCCAACTATTTTGTAGTTATTGATCGGATAGTGTTTTGATAGTCAATGTCACCGCAACCTTGACCTTTGACCGAGTGACCCCAAAATCAATAGGGGTCATCTACTGGTCATGACCAACCATCCTTCCAAGTTTGAAGACCCTAGGTCAAACCATTCTCTAGTTATTGATTCGAATCGTTTTGATAGTCAATGTCACCGCGACCTTGACCTTTGACCTAGTGACCCCAAAATCAATAGGGGTCATCTAATAGTCATGATCAACCATCCCTCAGAGGCTCTAAATTTGAGGACCATAGGTCCAACCATTCTCTAGTTATTGATCGGACATCATTTGTGACACAGACAGACAGCACAAAATCAATATGGCTCCCCTCCAGACTGTGTGTGGGGAAGCCATAACTATCACAGAAGGTTATTAATACCCTTGCAAACACATAACCCATGACTTCATGTATATGCGCAGTTCCACTTCATACTGATGCTTCTCACAATGTTTGGGGTATGACAGAGGTCACAGTGACCTTATTTTGGTATGCGACACACCGCTATCCCAAGATGTATCAACATACCAAGTTTGGTATTTCTAAGTGTTATTGTATTGAAAATATGGTCCGGACAAGCATTTTCTATGACAGAGGTCACATTATTCTTGTACGCGACACATCGCTATCCCAAGATGTATCTAAATACCAAGTTTGCTATCTCTAAGACTTAGTGTTATAGTATTGAAAATATGGTCTAGACAAGCATTAAAGCAAAAGTACAATTTGGGGTTCACATTTCATTGATCAGAGCATTAACACATCTTTACGGTTGTTCACGAATACCAATGGTTAATTTGTATGGGCTTACTAGGCCATTCGCCAAAGTGCATAGACGAAAAGTAACCTGAACTGGCATATGAAAACCGTAAGAAATACACACCAAATTCGCCAGACATCGGCGGTCTGGCGAATCCAAATTTCCGACCGATTTTGTCTAAAAGATCTCGGAAAATCCCGAATTCTAATTCACAAAGTCTTTCACTGTTTATAAGCCACTATCCCGCTGAGTGTTTTAGCTAATTAGTGACAATCAATTTAGATCGATAAACTATTTATGTCAGCGTTTATTGAAAACCAACGTTTATTGAAAACCAAATTGTCGGTGCAATAAGACTCCGCCCACTGTTACGCCTCTTGCTGTCAATCAACTTGTTTGTGTCCCCGCGCTCAACATTATCTGTCATATAAAGTTGTGACATTATTCACAGATTTAACTGCGTGATCGAGCCGGGTAAAACATCAAATAATGTGACGCCCTCTAGCGGCCAAAATGGCTGATCAAAACAGAATATTTGAAAATGTTTGCTTACGAATTAGCCCGAGATACTCAGCCCGTCTGTGTTTTTGAACTTTACGATCACTGATAAGTGTTAAAGGAACACATGGCAATCTTGAGTTTTCAAGAACTAGCAGCGCCCCGTTAGTTTTTATCATTAATGTTAATTGTAAGAATTGTATTAAGCCATTTGTTTTTGCATATTATTATTTTTTATATTATTGCACCAGTAATATATTAAAACTTATAGTATAGTAAGACGAAATAGTGAATACTTAAAATCTGATTTATTTAAATGTAACCAGGGTAAAAGTAAAAATGATACTGGATATATAAATTGTGACACCCATTTCAAATACTGCAAGATTGCCATGTGTCCCTTAAAGTGCCTACTAATTAGTTGCACACATGGTAGCGTTAACTGGAACAATGGCAAGTGTGAACCGGTGTTTAATCGGCAGTTTCTGAATTGGGTTCATTTTATGGTTGATACAAATCAACATGAAACAATACAAAAGGTGCGATTACTCAAAATAATGGTGTATGTAGCATTTCTGAATTTGCAGCGCGGTCTTTCTAGATTCTTTGGAACTCGTGTTAGTTGAACTTGAATATATGCCTCAGTTTAGCCTTACATTTTTTAAATATATTGCTATTTATTTTATTTCTCTGCATGTTAGCATATTGAAATGCATTTAATGAAAATACTAAATGGTGAAAAGAGTCTGCATTTTTGCATTTTCTCATTATATATGCATGCATTCATTCTGTCTTTTTTTAAATTTCAGTCTTTACAATTTTTAAAAATTAAAATCACATTAAATTAAATACAATTTTTACAAAGTTCTGAACTTTTTCCCGGTATGGGAAGCATGATATTATGTCCTTTAATGGGGCATAACACCGCCAAAAGTCATTTAACTGGAACACAACAATGACATGCACAACTACACATGGCACTAATCATCCCTGCCATTGTATCAAGAGAACAGATATGTGACAAAGTTTGTGTATTAAAACTTTAAAGAACTCCATATTATTACCCAGTACACAACAATGGCAATGCAACTAGGCTTGGTATAGTTCTATGACATAAAACGTTACAGAACAGAGCTACAGATAAGCAACGTATTTGCGTAAATTCCCAGTTAAAACTCCCTAAATTAGGTTAAATACACAATTAAATTTCTTTATTGGTGCGTACCAATTATTTTTAACAAATTAATTACGCAAAATACCGTTTTTGTCAGCATATCATATTTTATCCATTACCGTGAAGACGGCCAATATCAAATGGAATGCATCGCCGTTTCCAGTCAATTCTCAAAAAGCGAGACATTGAGATTGGCTAAATGTGACTGGTTATCAAGTTTATTTTTTTCACTCGAAAGTAAATCCTTCAGGAACAAACATGTTGTATTCAGTCTGGTCTATTTTTAATTATTCGGCATCAACTTTCTCTGTATGTCAACATGGCTAAAAGAGGCGCAGGTGTTTGAACTCAGTGCAAGAATATTCATTATCGCTAAATATTAATAACTAACTCAGAACACAATAATAACTAACGTTGCGACGTTGAGTCACGACGTCAATAAAGTGTTGTCGACGTCAACATCATCCGCCAATAACGTTCAATAAAGCGAATATTTGTTTGCAAAAACGTAATTTAAAATGTTATAAATAGATTATTTAACTGCTGGGATCGACTATGGGTAATCCTTTACTAGATGGTAGATATACTTTGTTTGTTTTACTCACACGCATGCGCCCGTTCGTGAAAAACACTACACGCCTACCTCTTGTGAAAGATTTCCCTATAATCGATCCCAGCAGTTAAATAATCTCTATATAATTCATATAGGGCCCTGGTTTTGTATCACTGCTTAACATAGAAGTTCAGAGAGATATTGCACAGGGTATAGTTTTCCCTGTACAATGGACAGACTACTTTACATCCCTCCGAAGGATGACCTATATTCACATTACCATGCCCAAGTAAGATACTGCGGGAGTTGTTTGAGAAATCCGGGATGTGACCCCACTGGAAATCATACACGTGATTTCTGGGACTCGAGTCAAGTATGCTTAACACTTGGCGATCGCAGGGTTAAGTTTCCAAAATTATATGGAAACAAAAGAGCACAAGATGTTTCGAAAGATAAACATTCAAGAAAAATATGTCTGGAAGTCTCCTGAAACATGAGTCATACATAAATATCCTAGACACATTCAGTATACACAGGGTCTGATTGATTCTCACGTCTGCGTCTAGGTATTTTGTTCTTCTTTTAGTTTAGATACTACAAATTACCAAATATGCAAACGACGACTAGAAACGTCAGGGAATGTTTATGCACACACAACCTTCCAATTGTTCACTCGAATTTTTAAACATGCAGAATGAATAACAAATACGTAGTCTAGATCATCTGCGACGCTTGCATGTTTACAAAATTATCAGGCGTCGAACATAATGAAGATTAATTTCATGTAGATCAATCCGTGACAACACAAAACATTCATAAACTAAAAATGACACGTAGAGTTTGAGAGTGGAGAGTGTAAACTTGCACATATTCTACTTACGATAAATTGTTTCGTTCTAACTGGAGCACTCTTGCTGCACAAAAGAAAACAAAATGGATGAATGGCCGGATCAAAACGGAAATGGATTGCTATGACGTCAAGCTGTTCCAGTAACACATTACTTTCATGAAACGCCTCCCGATATTTCGCGATATACATGCTACTCCTGCAGTTGAAGACGCAGTATGCAAACTTCCCTAAAATACCTCAGGCTTGCGCGAGCCAAAACAATGCATGTGTACACGTATGACACCAACTATCTATTCCATGACATTGACACCTGCATATCCCCCACTTTTCAAAATTGACTGCACTGACTACTGTCAGAAATGTTATTACATAATGCATTCCTTTCTGCATGTTGAGTTAGCTACTGTAGAAACAGCAAGCGTGTGGCACTTTATTCAGAGGGTTACCGTAAAGCATATTTACATATACGTATACTAACTAAATGTTACCCGTGTGTGAAAGAAAACCTTTAGAGCTGATGAAGGTATTTTTAATCTATGGAACTGTTTATTTTAAAACAAAGACAAAATCAAACAAACAAATCTTGCATTCGACAACTCAAAGTTTGTTTACACTTGCACGAGTCTGATTTATTATCCGTTTGTGTAACATGTACAGCCACACAAAACATTAAGGCTTCTAAGTGCAAGTTATGTATTTACTTATAAATAGTAGTGTTACTGACTTGTTTTATAAATGACCACAACTGCGTATGTAAATTATTGTATTAAAGCAGTAAAACATATTAGATATTTGTAAATCAATGTCTTATTGTGTAAGATATATTTCATGTTGACATACACTTTTATAATTAATGTATGACACCTTTTCTATCAACATCATTCACAGCCTTATTATTGATGATTTCTAAAAGCACCGCATTTTAGCAATCAAAAGGGGCCGCATTTTAGAATACCAAAGAACCAGAAGTCAAACCGAATGATATCCCCTTCAATTTACAACACAAATTTATGATCATGTGTAAAATAAACACTGCCTTGTCTGTTGAAAAGTTGATTACATACCAGCAAATGTTACTTGTACTCATGGACATCTTAGTTTCAATTAACATTCGAAGCGCAAAGCAGCCGACTAAATTAGCACAATTCCGAGACTGGTAAAATGCCTGACAGGCTTGCCCAATATCCAAGAACACCCAGCAAATGTTACTTGTACTCATGGATATCTAAGTTTAAATTAACAGTCGAAGCGCAAAGCAGTGGACAAAATTAGCACAATCCCGACAATGCTAAAATGCCTGCCAGGCTTGCCCAAATCCAAGACACAAGCCCAACGGGCTTGTGATTTGCCGGCTCGTTAGCGACGGGGAGAATTGGAATCCCAGACCGAGGGACTCCATTAACCAATCGTCTGAGAACGTTTTACTAGGAAACGGAACAACAATGCAATTGTTCTTACATATACTGACGAGATAAAGAAACGCTCACATCGAGAATTTCCGCTATATATTGTATGTACACTATGCTGCTGTTAATCGAATGGTACATGGCTACGTAAGACCTTTCTTTTCGGAACAAATACTAAAACAACACAAAACACAGCAAATAGTATTTCTTCAAAGTTTGCATTTTTGGCAGTGTACTGTTTTGGCTTAAGCATGTGAGCAAACTTAGGATGAAAAATTTCTGCAAACTCTTTACGTTAAATACAGTACTAAAAATAGTCAATTTTTCAAAGAGGAACTTCAATATTTCTGAATTTCTTGCTATAAAGTGTACTGTGATTAAAACGTCTACAACATCACAGTTGTGTCCTTCTCTAACCAACTGCAACTTTGTTTTACAAAACATCTTGGGATTTATTTGGATATTATGTGTCATTAAGTGTGCCGTATATACAATATATAGCGGAAATTCCGATGAGGCGTTTCTTTATCTCGTAAGTATAGTTTATTAAACGATTAAATGCAGTAATAGTCCACAACTATTTAGCAAATTGGAAAAATACAAGGAAAACACTTGCTTCATGTTATTTTGTTAAGGGTTCCGTTTGTTTTCTGGCCAAAAGTATGTAGGTAGTTCACAGCACAAAAGCAAAATCTATCGGTAATGGCCTCGAATTTAATGCTTGTGTCCAATGGATTTCCATTTCATTTTTTTTTATTGAATATTTTTTGATTAGCCACATGGATTCAAATTTTGGCCGCACAGACCATGTTTTACTCGCCACGGCCGGACTCCGAATTTGTTGCCCCTGGCACACAAAGAGGCAAAACAACATGAACACATAAAATATATATATTAAGGCAACAAAATTGAATCACTTGCAACAAACCTAAGTCAGGTGCACAGTTTTCAACAAGTTCTCGCGGAGGGACCGCTTTTTTCAACAAAATCAACTGGCATCACCACACTGCTAGGACTAGTACGAGGCTTGCTGGAAGGAGAGAATATTGATAAACTATCTCCCCTTTATAGCATTACCAGCAGCCCAACATTCTCTGTACTTTGGTTATATTTTCCAGTCTGACACACAATAAGTAACAATCTTCACAGGTACCCGAACTCTCTTCGCATTACTACATTTACAACCGTCACAATAACAGAATATCAAATCCTCTTACCTTTCACCTCAACTGAAACAGCCTTGAATACTTCCTCAAACACGACAAAAACAATGCCGGCTTCCTAAACTGACAAAATCGCCTGACGCGCATGCGTACTCACACAAAAAACAACAACATCAGTTGGTCTAGATCACAGTTTATACATCACATTGGTAAAATAATTCTTCATACACACACCAATCACATCAAACTTTCCCCCTAAACCGTCAAAAATAAAACCAGAATTTCAAAACTGTACACACACATTCAGCATTTTCAAGCTCCTCCCGACTGACAGTCAGTCGCGACTGACCACAGGCTGTCGGAGAGCGCTTGAGACAAAAATACATTTAACCAATACATCATCTCAAAACTCACAACATTACACGTGCCTACTTTCGTCGCTAACTTTTGGACAACCGTTACTCACGAGCTCTAATGCAATTCGTTTAATATCCTCAATCGAAATGCTCACGATTATTCGACTATGCTGCAATAACAATGGCGTCCTCAAATGTCTCTAAAATGTCTGCGCATGCGCGGTAAATGTGGACGTAGGCCGTTTACACCAGACTTTATATGTATCATTTAGTATTCATCCAAGAGAAGCAACTTATGTAACCAAATTCAACGTCCCGTCATGAATCTTTATCCTCCTACTGTCCTTTCGTACTAGAAACTTCAGGAGACGTTCTTGATAAAATGTTCAAGAAAGGTCAAGTTTCATCAATAAGCACTTGATGACTTCTCTACACTATATACAACATTACCACATCACCTTATTAAGACAAGCTAATTTCTCTTATTCAAAAAACATTTTTGCTAGAGAAAATACTACATTTTTCGCATGTAATAATATAAAAGCGTTTTTTACTACGGCAGTTTTGTCAATTATACTATGTGGACTTGCTATGAAGTTTGTGAAGCACTCTCTTCCTAATAGATAATAT